>LR752095.1:48432-80543 GCA_902729485.2 Mus minutoides | reverse complement strand
CTCTGTGCTTCCTCAGAATCTGGCTACCCTTCTGCTGTGCCCCACTCAGACCCTGCTTCCAGCTGTGATGTTCCACAGTGCATTGGATTTAAGACTACATTCCAGGCACCTGCACAGAACTGGCGGGGTCTTCCCTCTCAAAAAACCAAGAAAGATTTTTCAGAAAGAAAAAAAAAAAACCAAAAACAAACAAACAAACAAACAAAAAAAAACAGACATGCTTTGATCTGTGATTCCTCTCAATGTTTTCGTTTCTCTCCCATGTAGTCTCCCTTAGCCCCAGTTCGACCCCCAGGGGACCAGTCCTTGGGTAAGCCAGAATGGCGGACCCCAACAGAATGCAACCTTTCTTGGCCACTAAGTAAGGCTAAACAGTTCTCTAGAGCCTTATGGGCAAAACACTCATGCCATTGTTCCTTGAGGTATAATGTCTTCTGAATGTCCCACTGGCTGGACAGATGGCAGGGATATAGATCCTGTTAGTCTTAGGAAGTGATGTGTGCTCAGAGGCATTATGCCTAAACCAGTACTGGCCATTTATAAAGACCACAGCATGATCAGAATGGACATTCCATGCTGGAGATGCACTGACTTTCTATCAAATAGTTCCTAAGATGGAAAATGGTGCTTTGAAATGACCTCAAATCCTCTGACACTGCTATCAGAATGCAGGCTTGTCCTAGCTAATCTTGAGCATAAACTTGGTCATTTCTTGACCAGGAGCAAAATATCGCACTTGTCAAGATGCTGTATTTGTCTCCAAGATTTGAAGTGTTAATATTTCATTTTCTACTTCCTAGATGATGCTTGTCCAGGAAGGTTAAGTCCTACTAAAATTAATGTATGGAAGTCAGATCATTTGATTTCAGTTCGAGCCAGTCTCTCCTAACACTAGTACAGATTTGCCAGCCATGCTGGAGAGATTTTCTGCAGTAAACTCTCTAAATCTTAGAGAACCTCTCATCTCTGTGCCCAATGCCCAAATGGAAAATATGAGCTAGAACATATGTGTGTGTGTATTGTTTGAAAGCATTTGTTCTTGTAATGATATCTTACAGGACAGTAGGAAAGTAGAGTATAATTATGTACATACACAGTGAGAGAATGTGTGACTCCTGTGGATTATTTTGAATATCAACTTTTGCTTTTTAAATGTATTGATGACATGGGGACTTCATCTTTTCACCTAGTATCTCCAGAATGAGTCTGAAAACATGTATTAGATATGTGCAACAAAGTTCTGTACTTTGTGGGACATTTTGATGAACAACTTCTTATTCATTGTTTACCCAGGTTTCCACAAAGGGGGTTGCAGGATTAATGTGAAACCCAAGTAGGGATCAGGTCTCTGTCTTTGGGGAGAGATGTAATGGGATGGGCTGTATGGCTTGGGGATTGTTGGAACATGAGAAAGACTAGCATGTATTTGTTATTTTTCTAGGATTTCGAACTACAAAGCCTTTCTAGAACTGCCCTTCATTCCCTGTGCCACCATATAAGAGCCATCAGAAAAAGAAAGAAAAGGAAAGGCCAGGAAAACACTTTCTTTTTCTAAACCAACCAATATTGTTTCCCATTTTTTTATTAGATATTTTCTTCATTTACATTTCACGTTCTCTCGAAAATCCCGTAAACCCACCCCCATACCCCACCCTGCTCCCCTACCCACACCACCCACTCCCCTCTATTGGCCCTGGCATTCCCCTGTACTGGGGCATATAAAGTTTGCATGACCAAGGGGCCTCTCTTCCCAATGATGGCCAACTAGGCCATCGTCTATATATGTAGCTAGAGACATGAGCTCTGGGGGTACTAGTTAGTTCATGTTGTTCTTCCACCTATAGGGTTGAAGACCCCTTCAGCTCCTTGGGTACTTTCTCTAGCTCCTTCCTTGGGAACCCTGTGTTCCATCTAATAGCTGACTGAGAGCATGCACTTCTGTGTTTGCCAGGCACTGGTATAGCCTCCCATGAGACAACTATATCAGGGCCCTTTCAGCACTATCTTGCTGGCATATGCAATACTGTCTATGTTTGGTGGCTGATTATGGAATGGATCCCCTGCTGCAGCAGTCACTGGTTGGTCCATCCTTTTGATTCAGCTCCTCACTTGATCTCTGTAACTCCTTCAATGTGTGCTTTGTTCTTAATTCAAGGAAGGGGAGAAGTGTTCCCATTTTGATCTTCATTCTTCTTGAGTTTCATGTGTTTAGTAAGTTGTATCTTGGGTAGTCTGGGTTTCTGGGCTAATATCCACATATCAGTGAGTACATGTTATGTGAGTTCTTTTGTGATTGGGTTACCTCACTTAGGATGATACCCTTTAGATCAGTCCATTTGCCTAGGAATTTCGTGAATTCATTGTTTTTAATAGCTGAGTAATACTCAATTGTGTAAATGTACCATAATTTCTGTATCCATTCCTCTGTTGAGGGACATCTGGGTTATTTCCAGCTTCTGGCTATTATGAATAAGGCTGCTATGAACATGGTGGAACATGTGTCCTTATTACCAGATGGAACATCTTCTGGATATATGCCCAGGAGAGGTATTGCAGGATCTTCCGGTAGTACTATGTCCAATTTTCTGAGGAACTGCCAGACTGATTTCCAGAGTGGTTGAATGAGCTTGCATTCCCACCAACAATGGAGGAGTGTTCCCCTTTCTCCACATCCATGCCAGCATCTGCTGTCACCTGAATTTTTGATCTTAGCCATTCTTACTTAAACCAACCAATTTTTATAGTTATAATTCCTTCTATGGTTTTCAAGAATTTGTGTAAAAATGGTGAGGTGGATGTGGTTCCTGAACCTTGAATACAATTAATTTATCTTAGGAAGAACCTAATTTACACACATGGAAAGTGGGATCTTTCTTAACACAGATCATCTGACATGAAAGATATGGGTACAGGTGTTCTGTGTATACTTTGTGCATCAAAGCTCCCAGCTGACTCTCAAGCATAACATTATTCAGGAAACTATCAAAGAACTAGGGTCGTCCACATCAGGGAGCAGGAATGCACTGGAGCAGGTTACAAATTAGGAGCTTTAGATTAACACTCAAACCCAGGAGAATCTAGGCAATGGCAAATGTGTGGGAATGTGGTCATTGGCTAGAGATTGAAGAGAGTTAGGAGAAGGTCACTGTCACCTAATGGGTCCAAATATTAAGAAGTTAGGAAGGTGACAATCTGGGCAATATTAGATTGGATAATGTTTTGCTCTTACCTGCAAGTTTCTTAAATGATCTGTGGTATTTTGAGTGGCAAAGGAAAGTTGGTAAAGCACAGAAAATATGTTCTGTTAATCCCTTATATTCTGTTTCTGGTTGTAGAAAGAGTTCAGAAAACCAAACTTTCAAATAGAAATAACCTCTTTATTGTGGAGAGATATCTTTGTATATTGTATCTCTGTATATTGTACATTATTGCCAAGAGATATTCCTTGGTAGATGAATGGGTAAAGAGAATGTGTTATACATACATAAACTTTTTGTGTGTTTGTGTATGTGTCTATGTGTTTATGTGTGTACATAATGGAATGCTAGTCAACAATAAAAAGATGGAATTTTCAATAACTGAAAAGGTACTGGTAGACACTTACTGTGTAATATCGAGACAAACAAAGGGCAAGACAACATGGTCTCACATATCCAAGATAAAAAGCAATGTATTGGCAAGTGAGAATACAATATTTGCTACCAGAGACTGGCAAGTTCAAGGGTTGCTGAGAGGAGGTTGGTCAATGGGCACAGAATTACATTTAGGTAGGAACAATTATTTCTGGTTCACTATTACACAAGAACATGGTTGTAAATAATAAAGGATTATGTATTTCAAAACACCTATTACAGGAGAATTTTCATGTTTCAACAAAACAATATTATAAATATCTTAGGTGACAAATATGTTAAGTCCCGAAGGTAATCATTTCACAATATGTACACACATGCATTAACCCTTACCAATATGCAACTAGAATTATCACCACTAGTATAGGTTAGGTTAAAAAGAATGAAATCTTGCATTTTACAAGAAAATTTCATCCTTAACTGCGAAAGCAGGAAGGAAGAATGCATGAGCTTATTGCATCCATGGTGGAGAATTTGTAACAGGGAGAGGTGTCAGAATAAACTCTGGAGACAACGAGTGGAGAGCCTTTTAGCTGTGTAAGGTAGTGGAGAGGCCTTGGAGAATGTTAGTAGGGAGGATGTTCAATGTGAAGGTGTCATGTGTTTGCTGTTTGGCAATTACCAGAATTATGTTCACTGTTCCTGGAAACAGATAACGTATGCTCTTAGATTAATACATTTCAGAATAATGACCCCACACTGGTCTTGATTATTAAGTTTATTTTTTCCCAGCTCACAAGTGACTAATTTAAAGACAGAAATGACTTGAAGGAAATTGGTAACTGCCTATTATGATGTTATCTACTAATCAATATACTGTAATATTTGAGTCTAAAATTGTTATACTGGCTAGAGTTAGACTTACTCTACTAGCTCAATCAATGAAGCTGGTATCTGGCAGGGTTGCTGTGACAACTACCAAGTAAGAAGCTTCTAGCATCCTTTCTTCCTCAAAGTGTGATTGGGGTATTCAATTGGGGTATTCATCCCAGCATGGTTCCATCTCTATGTCTGCTGGGTACCCACTCCCTCTGTGCTACTAGAAGCTGCAATCTATAAGGTCCTGTCCACAACTGCTGTCCTTTCCTGAGGACATAGTTTTCTCTTAAAGAGTTGGGGTGATTTAGAGCATGACTTTTAGCATGCTGTAGCATGTCTGGAGACTAAGGCTGCAAAAAGAACTGTCTACTGACTTCTTTAATTATCTTGGATATCTCTTCTAAGCTGCATTAAGCCTTCCAATGCTATAAAGTAATTCACTGGAGTGTACCTTGCAGAGCACACTGGAGTCATGGGACATGTGCAATTTTTGTATATGAATATGTTTTCTGTATGAAAAATATATTTTCTCAACATTTTGTTTGATGTTGGCTTCTTGTTTGCTGTATAATGATTTTACTGTGTTTAGGTATGAACCTTGAAATCATGATTTTTCCAAGACATTTAAAAAGAAGGGATAGTGAATTTTGTCAAATTCTTTCTTGCTTTCTCTGAGAGAGGAAGCAGCACACCTATCTGACTCCGGTGCAGTAAGTGAAGTCCACTGTTTATCAGTAACTTGGAGAAATCTATGAAATGAGGCCCATGTTCTGACCTAAAAAACTTGGGGAACCTTGACTTGGATCACATTCTGTTCCCTCCAGCAGGTGAGTGTGCCCAAGACCAGAGAGATCTATGTGAAATTACTCCCCACTGAGGCCTAATCCTGTTGCCAGACTCTGAGAAGACCAAGTCAAATACCTGATTTACACACATGTAAGCTCCAATTGTAACCAGTAAGTCTGCCCAGGACAGCATGGGTCCCTCACCTAAGAAGTAGGCAGGAAGCTGTTCTTGTTGAGCAGTGCAGGAGGAAATCATCTGGGGATCTTCACATTTGCATAAGAGACTCAGTGTGCTCTCAAAGGGTCACTTTGACAAGAGTGATAAGGTGCTCTGTATTTCATGATTGTAATTCCTTGGATCCTAGTCAGTGTATAATCCTGCACAGGAGGCAGCATCTGGCACAATATAAGGCGCTGAGCTCAAGTCCCTCTGCATCTCTGCACCTTACCAGTCTTCAGTCATGAGGATCCATTACCTTCTCTTTGCATTTCTCCTGGTGCTGCTGTCTCCACCTGCAGGTAAGTCAGGGAAGTAGGGTGGTACCAAAGTGAAATGAGATATAGCTCCCTATAGCATGTGTGTGTATGTGTGTGTATGTGTGTGTGTGTGTGTGTGTGTGTGTGTATCTTTCTGTCCCTTAATCTTTGTGTGTTGGTCTGTCTAGCTCTTACTTTATGTGTGTGTCTGTTCCTCTATGCAGGCATCTGTCTTTCTGTCTCTATGTGTGTATGCTTGTCTCTCTGTGTATATGTCCATCTCTATGTTTCTGTCTGTGTCTCTTTCTCCTTTTTTGATACCCTCCTTACTTTCGCATTTTTCTTTCTTTCTTCTAAGCATTTTAAAACAGTGTATTTTGTGACTACTAACACAAACCAAGGACTCTTTCCTTTTCCCTTGAAGGACCCTAAGGTAGACTCATTCTCTGCTGATCTGCAGCACTTGACTTCCATTTCCTAACTCCTGATGCTAATATTAAGATTATCAAATGAGTGTCTTATACGTAGCTTAAAAATAATAACATAAAGAATGTTTGGTTCTTACTTGAAAATAAAGTTATTACTTTACAGATCTTTACATATAAGGAGTAGAGTCCCTGCTTACTCTAGAGAAGTCTTCAGAATAACCAGCCCATTCTGTGTTTGAGAACTTCCTCTCCCTCTACCCCCATTGAATACCCTTAAGCACACACTGTCTACAGGGGTAAGGAGGCTCATAGCACGGGGTCAGGGCAGGGGGCTATGAAACCCAGGCTCCCAAACTATGCCTTAAGTATAGTTTGTGGAAAGGATTTATATTCTTTCAAATTATGTGTATATGTATAGATGTGTATAGTTATATGCCAAGTAGTACAGTACCCACATGGTTCATAAAAGGACATCTAATCTCTCAGAGATGGGGTTATTTATAGGCACATATGGGCTGCCTGATATGGTACTAGGAACTTATCTCAGGTCTTCTGCAGGAGCAGTATGCACACCTAACTGCTGAGTCATCTTTCCAGGCTCCAAGCTGTGTTTCATACTTGACATTAGACAAACAGAATAATAGGGTTAGACAACACAAGAAAGGGAGCTAAAACAAGAAGTGAGCCAGAGAGGAATTGATGAACACATCTTAGGCCAACCTGTGGCCTGTATATGTGTGTGCACATATGCACATTCATGTGCACAGTCACACTCAGTGTCTGTTTCAGATACTAGAACAAGGGACTTGTATGTGGAAAAGCAAAGGCAGGGCTGCTGAGAAGCAGCTAGGGACTCACACAGAATCTTTCCTGAGCTCCTGCGTGCTGGCCCTGAAAACTCCAATCAGTCAGGGGTGGGGAAGACCCTTGAACATTTGGGTCCTAGAAAAAACAGCATCCCCTCTACACTGCAACAGTGTCTGTCTCTATCAAGAATTGGATTCAGCCCTGCTAAAGCAGACATCCCTGTTCAGGGGCAAGAGCCTGCTGGGATCTACTCATCATAAGAACACATTGGTATGTATTTCTTACCTGGTCCTTTCAATTCTAATGTGTGGTTTTTCTTACTTATCTTTCAGCTTTTAGCCAAAAAGTCAATGATCCATTAAAGTGCTGGAGTAAAAGAGCCAAATGCCTTTGTAAGTGCACTGGCAGTACTCATAAGATTGGCAATTGTGGAAATCCTGGCTTCCAATGCTGCAAGAGATAACAGAGAAGAAGACAAAGATCCTGTGAACCAAATAAAACATCAGAATTTGCTCCTTCATGAAGATGGGCAAAACTTAAACCAAATTAAATTTTCTTGATTAAATGCAAACACCTGTTGCCTAAGACTTGTGTGAGCTCACAGTATGTATTCTCTTGCTCTGAATTATAAAATCCTTGCAGAAGTCAATCAGTGACACAAGCAGGGCTCTCTTATGCTTCTGGGTTTTGTGGCTCTGTTCCTGTCTCTGATATTCTAATTCATTTCCTGTAGCCAGCACACACAGCCATCCTTCCTGCCTTCTGCATCCCTTTGCCTCCTTAACCTCTTTGCTTCCTCCATCCAATCCCAAGGCAAGACAAAGAAGGTGACCCCAGCTTCTCTTTAGCTTGTTCCACTTAGTCATTTATGCCTTATGTGGTTGTGGTTAAGACTTTATTACATACTTTGGCTATGAGAGATCTTGGGTGTGGGTTTGTTCTTTTTCATTTATGTACTGACTACTGATGGGATATATTGCATGATGTTATTTTAAGTTGAATGGCCAAGTTGAGTCATTGGGGAGCTTTATTACAATTAGACATAAGACACAATGAACTTATGGAAAACAAGGCCTTATTGAAAGCTTTAAGAAGGTAGAGCAAGGTAAAGAAAAAACAAGTTTATGGTTAGTAAAGCAAAAGTTCAGAGTCTGTGTAGGCCTGACCATCCCACCAGGGAATTTACAGTATGATGGGATCACAGCATGTCTGAACCCCTATCCCTGAGGGATGTGATGGAGACATGTAGATCTCCAAACTCACTAGCCAGCCTGCTATACCAAATGCAGGACCTCAGGCTCAATGAAAGATCCATCTCAAAAATGAAAATAGGAGGTGGAAGTGCTGGTGAGATGGCTCCTCAATTAAGAGCACTCACTGCTCAAGAGGACCTAGTTAGATAACCAGCACCTATGTGGCTTCTCATCACTTTCTATAATTCAAGTTCTAGTGGATCTAGCCCCTTCTTTTGTCCTTCATGCCAATTATACACAGTACAACAGGAAAAGTAGCAAACAGAATAAATAATAGTAATAATAATAATAATATAGTAGAGAGTGATTGAAGAAAACAATTTAGCTTTTTCCTTTAAAAACATACACACATACAAACATACATACATACATACATACATGTACTCACACATACAAACAAATGATGTGTAACACACATACACACACATGAAAGTTATTTATAATATCCAAAAATAATACAGTATTTGTATTTTATTCAAGGACAGCCTTTGACTTTTTCATTGTAGAATGAAACCCATACAATTCATTTTTATACCTGTGTCCTCAGACCCTGTCCTCAAGCAATTATTTTTAATAATCCATTCCATTATATATTATAAATTTGTTGTGTATCTGATGCTCAAAGTCACTGTTGACAGATGCAGGAATGAGATGAAGTTTCTTGCAGCAAGTGAATCATCATTCTGGGTCTTTAGAGGATTGAAGGGTTTGCAATGTCTTTGTAGCAAATTTCCTCACCTGAAAAAGATGTTAATGCCTATTTTGTTTTTTTAAGGTAAGATCCTTGAAGGCAAAGGTAAAATGTATCAAAGCAAAAAACAAATGCTAAATAGTTTTTTACTTCTAAAAATTACAGGGTGCTTTGACATTCTGATAGGACGAGAACTGGGGGTGTACACAGGGCAGAGCCCCAATGGAACTGGCCGGTGTTAGCATCAGAAACTGGTTACAGCCGGCCTCTGAAACCTGCAATGACATCATCCTAGGGGACACCCATCTTCTGTGTTCGTTCCTATGGCAACCATAGCACACCCCCTGGGTTACCTGCATCACCTGCAAGTTATCACCTCTGCTACCTATGTCACAGCCAGGTTTAAAAATGTGAACATCCTTTGCTTATTTGCCTCTTTTTCTCAAGACCTCTCAAAGTGTGAACTCTGCTGTCTTGGCATGATCTGTCCAATATGCTGTTTTCAACTAACAATGGTGCTGAGGCCCTGGACATTCTAGGAACCACACAGGCTGGTCTGAGGCTCTATAGCCTGCACCACAGAAACACTGTGGGGCACAGGGAACTCCACCAGGTAGGATAACCAATTCCTTATGGATTAAGAAGTTGGTCAACAAGTCTATTGGACAAGGGCTTGCCTTAACCCACAAAAGCTAAAAAGGCCATGTCCATGGTGACATCAGAAGGTACATTGGTGTGTGGATTGCTCTTATGCTACTGAGGAACATCACTCCCAGGTAACCTTCCAGCTAATCTTCTAGGTTTGGCTATGGACAACTGAAGAGGCCTGAGTTCCCTTGACCTGACTTCCATCATCATCATCATCATAGAAGTGACTATCACGAGAGACCCAGGTAGTCATCATGGCATATGGGAATCCCATCTCCTTCTTCTTGGACACTGGGACCACTTATTTGGTCCTGACATAGTTTGGGCAACCCACTTCTCCTTCTCATCCCCTATTGTTGGAATAGAAGTACAACCTTACCTTACTCACCAAACCTTATCCCTTAGTTGATTTTTTAAGAGTGTTTCTCTCACACATTCTTTTTGTGATTGCCAATGTGTTCTGACACCTTATTGGGAAGGGATCTTCTAAATAAGTTAGGAGACTCTATTTCTAATGCTTTCCCCATTCACCTGAACCCAAGCACAAAAGCAAGCCCTCTCTTCCTCCTCCTCCTCCTTCTCCTTCTCCTTCTCCTTCTCCTTCTCCTTCTCCTTCTCCTTCTCCTTCTCCTTCTCCTTCTCCTTCTCCTTCTCCTTCTCCTTCTCCTTCTCCTTCTCCTTCTCCTTCTCCTCCTCCTCCTCCTCCTTCTCCTCCTCCTCCTTCTTCTTCTCCTCACCACTCAACCTACTAACTCTAACATGTTGTTTCCTTTGCCAGCTTCTTATGTAGACAACTGAGTCTGGGTCATCCAAAACCCCTTTGTTGCTAAATACTGTTCTCTTGTCATCCAATTATCGGGCTCTAACAAAATACATCACCTAAGCTGAGTACCATTTTTCTCTCCAGAGCCTCAGGAGACTTAAACCTATATCATCTCTCAACCCTTAGGAAAAAAAAAAACCCTCCCCCATCTGAACTCTTGCTGCTTTAACTCGCCAATAGTAGAAGTTAATGGACCTAATGAAACCTATCACCTTGTCCAAGTCCTCAAGTGCAATCATTTAGGTGTGGTTCCTCTCCACCCTGCTGTGGCTAATCCTTATAACTTTCCTTCCACTATGCCCTTGGGGACTTCTCATTTCTCCAGCTTAGATCCCAAATATGTTTTCTTTTTTATCCATTTCCAGAACACTTTTTCCTTTACCTGGACTGACCCTGACACCCATTTTCTATTCAAGGTACCTGAAATGTACTACCTCAGGGATTCAAGGACAGCCCACACCCATCTGGCTAAGTTCTGGCTTCTGACTTAATTTCTCTGTTTCTCTTTCAATCCAAGAGTGTCCATTTTGTAGACAAAATTCTACTCTGAAGTCCTCATTCTGGAAAATAGGCAAGGTGACTCCTCTGCTCTTCTAAATTTCCTGTTCAGTCAAGGCGACAAGGTCTCATATTCTAATGTCCAACTGTCCACTCATCAGGTCACCTATTTGGGACTATAATTAACCCAACCCAAGAATCTACTACCTTAGAAAGAAAAAACATAACTCTGTCTCTAACTGTTCCTTCTACAAAGGGAGAGATTTTATCATTCCTAGGAATAACCAGTTTTATACCAATCCTGGGTTCCTACCTTTTCTGTTCTTCCTAACCCTTATATGAAGCAGCATTCTTCTCATACCTGTTGCTAAGGCTTTTCAAAGGCTCCAACAGGCTCTTCTTAACATCCCAGCCTTACACCTCCCTGACATGAGTTGTCTTTTTTCCCTCTACATAAATGAAAAAGATGATTTTTCCCTTGGAGTTTTAGGTCACCAACTGGGACCCTGTTTTGTTCCTGTAGGTTACCTGTCAACCAAAACTAGATCTAAACATGCATGGCTGGGCACCTTGTATTCTTACCTTAGCAGCCACTGAACTCCTTATTTGTGTATCTAAAAAACTAATGTTTGGGTGACTTATAACCATCTTTTCTTCTCACACTCTGTCACAGCTCCTAAATTAGAGAGGCTTAGAGTCTCTACAATCTTCCAGTGTTCTTTGTCTTCAGGTAGCAATAATAAAAGACCCCACACTCACTTTGAAATCATGTCTGCCTCTTAATAATTTCATTCATTTTCCTTGACCAAATTCTAACCACTCCCTCTCCCACCCCTACACTGAAACCTCAGAGGAATTATTAACTCATCCTTCACACACACAGGAGGACACATTGCCTCATGCTCTCTATAAGTGGTATATTGATGGCAGCTCCTTTTATAAATGAAGAGGCCAGAATATCTGTCCATGCTATAGTGTCAGACTCAGAGGTGGTTGAGGCACAGGACATCCCTGTTCATACCATGAATAACAGTCTGAACTAATAGCCCTTACCTGTGCCTCAACTGGCACAGGGACTATCTCTCCACATCTAAACAAACTCTAAATATGTTTTCCATATACTCCATCCTATGCTGGTATCTGGAAGCAATGTGTGTTACAAAAGGAGGATCAGTAACTAATGCCATCCAAATTATGGCCATGCTAAAAGCTTCCAATATCCCCACAGCTATTGGGATTGTCCACTGCAGATCCCACAAGACAGATGACTCTATTGTCTCCAGTGGAAACAACTGAGCTGATGAGGCAGCTAGATCTGAAGCCCTTAGGGGCTGAGACTAGTCCCACCCTCCCTAGGACATTCTTATAGTAAATTAATTAATATTTAAAAACTTTGAAGAAAATCAGACCTGGCCTGGGTTGTGCTTGAATGAGATATGTTTTGAGCCAGAAAACACAAGATAACTGTGTCAAAAGAAGTCGTGGCAGAAACTTCTTCTGCACAAAATATTGAAGCTGTTTTTCAAAGTCCATAGCTCACATACCTGCAGAAGCAAAACATTTTCAAATTCTGTAGTCATTCTTAGAGTTGTTTCTTTAAATTACAGGAATATATATTAATGGAAATGTGTCATATATTTTGTGGATTGATGGATGTTCCTCCTGCATTATAGAAGCAATATATTACAATAGAGTGTTCACATGACTGTTGATAAATATTTAAATTAGTTGGGATTAAGGAAACTTATCATTTAACTGGGGTTAGGGGATGAAAGCATTTATTTTTCTTACACTTCCACATTGCTGTTCATCACCAAAGGGAGTCAGGACTGGTACTCAAACAGATCAGGAAGCAGGAGCTGCTGCAGAGGCCATGAAGGAATGTTACTGGCTTGCTTCCCCTGGCATGCTCAGCTTGGTTTCTGTTTTTTGTTATTGTTGTTGTTGTTTTTTATTTTTCTTAGATATTTTCTTCATTTACATTTCTTTTTTTTGACAATTCTTTTTTATTAAATATTTTCTTAATTTACATTTCAACTGTAATCCCGAAAGTTCCCTATACCCACCCACTCCCACTTCTTGGCCCTGGAGTTCCCCTGTATTGGGGCATATAAAGTTTGCAAGACCAAGGGGCCTCTCTTCCCAGTGATGGCCGATTAGGCCATCTTCTGCTACATATGCAGCTAGGGACAGGAGCTCTGGGAGTTCTGGTTAGTTCATATTGTTGTTCCTCTTATAGGGTTGCAGACCCCTTAAGCTCCTTTCTTATGTGTGCAAATGAGCTTAAAAATGGACTGGAGAGGGGGGCAGCATTGTTTTTTTTTAATTTTTTAATTTTTTATTTATTATTAGAGAATTTCTTCATTTACATTTCAAGTGTTATCCCAAAAAGTCCCCTATATGCTCTCCTGCCCTGCTCCCCTCTCCTCCCACTCCCACTACTTGGCCCTGGCATTCCCCTGTACTGGGGCATATAAACATTGCTAGACCAAGGGCCTTTCTTCTGAAATAATGGCCAACATTTACAATTCAAATGTCATCCCCTCTCCTAATTTGCCCACAGAAAATCTCCTATCCTCCCCCCCCCCCTGCACTACTAGAATGGCTTTGTAGTTCAATATTCTAGCAAAATAACAATCACTTGCTAGGCTTTCTCATGTTCTAGCAATCACCAAGGCCATACATCTCACCCCACTACATCTCCCTGTAAAGAAAGAGACCTGAATCCCACTTGGATTGCATACTAATCCTGCATCACCATTGTAGAAAACTGGATAAACAAAGAATAAGAAGTTGTTCATCAAAATATCCCAAAAAGGACAGAACTTTCTACCACTTATCTAGGATGAGTTTTCAGACTCATTCTGGAGAAACTAGGTGAAAAGATGAAGTCCCCACTTCATCAATGCATTTACAAAGAAAAGGTTGATATTCAAAATAATCCACACAAGTCACACATTCTCTCACTGTGTGTGTGCATGAATATACTCTGCTTTCCTACTGCCCTGAAAGATGTCATTACCCGAAAAAAAGGGGGGGGGAGGATTTCAATCAACACACACATGTGTTGTAACTTATATTTATTATTTGGACATTGGTCAGTGCCATGGACACAAAGATGAGTGGTGCTCTAGGATTTAGAGAGTTTACTTCAGAAAACGTCTCCAGCATAGTTGGTAAGTTGTTACTGGTGTTAAGAAGGACCATGAGACTGGCTGTGAGCTGAGACCAGATGAACAGAGTACATCCAATACAACTTAGCTCAGGAGGCAGGGGTTATCCTTGACCTGTCTGAAGCAGTATGTGTTTTGATGATGGATATTTGTTAACATTATAAACCAAAACATTTTTCCCCAAGAGAACTACCCATATATATTTCAGGTTTACCAGTATAATGAGCCTTGGTTCTTTTGCTGTGGCTCCCTCAACATGACACAGATTTCCTCAAAGTCTGACAGATGTATTCCAATGTCAGTATGTGCCTTAGTCTATTTTGTCTTGTATAACAGGAGTACACATACCAAGTCATATAATAATCGTGTTATGCATAGCCTGTGGTACCAATTTTGTGCAATTCTGGGGAATATGCAGTCTCAGATGAATTAGTCAAAAGATTTACTATGTGGTAGTGGTCAAATAACTGGTATATAAATGACATTTTCAGAAGATGTCAGCCCTCATAAAAAGGATAAGGTGGTTCACTGAGTCTCTTTTATAAGAGAACCACCCTATCCATGGAGGCTCTTCCCTTTTATTGCAATCCCCTGCAAGAAGATTCCACTGGTGAATGTCATAACCTTTGGGAGTATGATTGCCATACATTAATTTTAGTAGGACTTAACCATTCTGGCCAAGGCATCATCTAGGAAGGAGAAAATGAAATATTAACACTTTGAATCTTGGAGACAAATACAGGATACTGACATATTTTAGATTTGGCTCTTGGTCAAGAAATGACCAAGTTGTTGCTCAAGATTAGCTAGACCAAGCCTGCATCCTGATAGCAGTGTCAGAGGATTTGGGGTCATCTCAAAGCACTGTTTTCCCTCTTAGGGACTATATGGTAGAAAGTCAGTTCGTCTCCATCATGGAATGTCCATTCTGATCAAGTTGTGCCTAACATTACCATTATAAATGGCCAGTACTGGTTTAGGCAAAATGCCTCTGAGCACACATCACTTCCTAAGACTAGCTAGATCCATCTCCCTGTTATCTGTCTAGTCAGTGAGACATTCAGAAGACATTAAGTCTAAAGGAACAATGACATGAGTGTTTTGCCAACATAAATAGTTTTGTCTATAAAACTGTCTAGCCTTATTAATGGCCAAGAAATATTACATGCTGTTGTTTTAGAGAATGACTTGATAAATACACTGCAATCACCCCATTAGAATCTGTACAATCTCACAGCCTAATTATTGTATAATCTCAGTATAGTACAATGTCCTTACTATGCTGAATGGCTTAATTTGTTCTAGTGTTTGTAACTTAGATGAGGGTCACTGAGAACTAGTTTTCAAATCCTTCTTTATATGTTCATTGAATATGTATTCTAGTCATCCCCACAAGGCATAAGACATGGTTTGTAGGCCACATATTTCCTGTGTACACTTTCATGCTTTCTGAAAATAGTGATTAAGCCTCAGCCACAGAGCTATGCAGTACAAGCTACTTAAAGTAAGCAACATGGACAAATGGGTGTTATCTAGTCCTGGGCTAGATAAATAAGAATTCCTTCTGGGAAGCCCTGCTTTGTCCACACTTTTACAAATTGCTTAACTGTCCTTTCACCAAAGGTGTTTGAGGTATCAAATAGAAATTAACCACAAATATTAGGGCATCACAAGTAACCCCTAAACAGTGGAAATCTGTCTAAGTTATTTCAGCTGCTCTCATCCAAGGTCTAGAGAGAAGACTGTTGTCTCTCTTTTTCTGCCCTCACTGCATACCACAAGTGTCTGAAAGTAATGAAAGTAACCTTCAAAGTATGGATGTGTCATTGAGGCCTAGCTGCAATGGACTCCCTAAAGGCAAGGTTGCTCTGGAGGAGACTACATCACCAGACACCATTCTTGCGTTCTTGAATTCTTGGTTCTTGGGTCTGGGCCTGGGGTAGCTGCTAGGAAAGTATTTAGTAGTTAAGGGGAAACTCATACAACTTATGCAAAAACACAAGTCTCCCTTTCATTTTGGGGGGGGGTAATATAATCTTTAAAATGTCTTCTAATGTTGGGAACTAAAAAGGGGGGTGGGAAACAGGAGGAGGGCAAAATCTCAAACCCTGCCAGAGTTTTACCTACTTTCTGGTCAGTCAGGGGTGGGAGAGTTGCCATACACTTTCCACTCATCCCTGGGTGGGCATTCAAGCCTCTAACCCACTCTTCATGTGGTGGCCAAGGAGCAGCCCTACCTCAGAACCCTGGAGCTACTTTGTTAAATCCACAAGGGTTATAGGAGAGAGGGTTGTGGGAAGAGGTTCCAGACACTTGTGAGAGAGCCCACAGCAGATCTTGACTGGAGCAGAAACTCTCTGTGGTTTTCGAGCTTTATTATTAAAAAAAAAAAAAAGGTAGGGAGNGGGAGAGAGAGAGAGAGAGAGAGAGAGAGAGAGAGAGAGAGAGAGAGAGAGAAAGAGTAAGAGGGAGAGAGGAGAGAAGACAAAGAGAAAGGAAAGAGGAGGTGAGAGAAGTGAGAGGTAAGAGGAGCAAGAGAGTGAGTTGGGGGCCTAACAGCCCCTTTTGTGGTCTTCACTGTTGCTAGGTAACTGAGGAGGAGTTTAGTCTGAAGGTCAGAATCCCCTACAATCCCCACAAGAGATAAAATGGTCCATAGTCACATAGGCAATGGCCCAAGATTCTCTGGAGACCAGCCTGTCTGTGCATAGCCCAATGCCCCACATTCTACTTTAAGAAATACATCTTAGTAGTGCTTGGTTTTGGCTACTGAGTTGCACATGTTGTCTGTGTGTTTGGGGTATTAGTTTCTATTCAGAGGTATGCTTTGCTAACCTTTTCCCCATGTTCTAGACTGCCACGTCCCACTGATGCTTATTTCCTCACCTATGCAGAAGCTGCCAAGCCCAGTGCAATCCCACAATCCCACTTGGCCACCTGCCTTGTTCCCAGAACCTTTGGTGTCATACAAGACATCACTGTCCAGACCTACTTCTAAATTTTCATCTAGCAGTTTTATGCTTTTATGTCTCATGTCCAGGTCTTTAATTTGTTTTACTTGAGATAAAATTTTTATTGTGCATGAAATGAGTGGCTTGTATGCTTTAGTACTGATTGTCTTAATTGACTTTCCTACTTTCATACAAGTAGAAAGAATAAACACTTGTCCTTTTTTTCAATTTTTTTATTAGATATTTTCTTAATTTACATTTCAAATCAACATTCCTACTTTCATACAAGTAGAAAGAATAAACACTTGTCCTTCTTAGAACAATGTTGTGTCTAGAGTTACTGGAGCTCTTTTCCTCCATAGTTTGATAAGGTCAATCTGGTCAAGAAGCATTGACTCTCTACAGCATCAGGATCCAGGTCTGACTACAGAGTCAACAATTTAAGATATCAGAGAAGAATCACTCTTCAGAGACTTAGAAGCATTGTTCCATAGACTAATACATGACAGTGCTGTTTCTTTTCTTGTTTTTTTTTTAACATTAAAAATATTCAAATCTGCTGGGCGTGGTGGCACATGCCTTTAAGCCCAGCACTTGGGAGGCAGAGGCAGGTGAATTTCTGAGTTTGAGGCCAGTCTGGTCTACAGAGTATGTTCCAAGGCAGCCAGGAATACACAGAGAAACCCTGTCTCAAAAACAAAAATCAAAAACAACAAAAAACAAACAAACAAAACATTCAAGTCTATGAACAAATCCAAGCTGTAACAGGAAGCTCTAGCAGTGTCCTCCTCATCCTCATCAGCTTATAGCAAAGGCAACCACCAAACACATGGAAAAGGCCTGTCATGGGGGAAGCTGTCATGTGGGAATAAAAATATCAAGAAGACCTTGAGGGTTAATCCTTCTCCTTGTCAATGTAGTCTCTTTCTTACTGCAGGGCCTCTCAAGGATCCTTCTCTTCACAAATATACCAATATACACAGACAGACAGACAGACAGACAGGCAGGCAGGCACACACACATGCATGCAAACACACACACACACACACACACACACACACACACACACACACACACACTGTTCCTTTTGGTTTTTTGTCTCATAGGAAACCCACAACCATGAGGATGTTCACTCTGGTCACCAGCCTTCTCCTGCTGACACCCAGGTTGAATCTCCCCAAGGAGACACTTGAGGAGGCACCAGACAGGAACATTTGGTCAAGGTGAATCAGTATATTTCTATATCCTTTGGAGGCAATTACAATGCTGCTATCCAAAATGCAGGTGAGAGGAATCATTTTTCTAGAGACATGGAGTGGAGAGAAGGGGTAGAGGTAGCTCTGAATTGGGGTCAACAGGCCAGTTTATTGCCTCCTTATTAATCTCATGTTGCACCAAGTACCAAATAGATAAATTTATTTGTGTAAAGATTTTTTTTGTGAATATCACTCTGTTTAATTCATAATGATATTCAGTGACTAGTTCTATACTTTTTTCTTGTAGATATAAATGGCTAGACATAGTCTAATTTATTTATCTATTATACTTTTAAAAACAGAAATGTCTTTTTAGATACTTATGTAATGGCAGGAGCAGACAAATTAAAACAAAATTAAGACAAATGGGATGTATACTTAATCATAATAATTGTGATTGCTCACCTTGCTGGCAGTAAGGACCAATGTAGAGAACCAATTTTATTCAGCACATATCTTGCCAAGATCTCTCATGCCCTGCTGACAAAGACACTAAGTACAGTACATGATCTCTTTATCCCCAGATGTGAGATCAGTCTTGATCTGCTATTGCAGACTCACAGGCTGTGTTATTGGAGAACGGGTTTCTGGGGCCTGAGGTTACTGTGGCCACATCTTCCCACTGTGCTGCTCCTGAGCACCAAGAACAAGAACAATATGTTTGTCATCTGACTTGAGAAATTGAAGGAGACTGCTTTTTGTGCTGTGTTATGTCCTTGAGTTTTCTCTTGCTTTATATCCAAATAAAGTTCTTATAGCAAGTTCTCTCTATGTGTGCTTGATTATTGTCTTCAAATAAGACTCTGAAAACCAAGTACCAGAATGATAGGAAGAAATACTTGGCTTTGGTCTGTAGGAGTGTCATGGTTATCACACAGTCTCCTGATGAATAGTAAGAAAGGTCAATGCTGTTTCCAATTCTAAGGAGAAATACTGAGCACCCAATGGAGGAGCTAGAGAAAGTACCCAATGAACCAAAGGGGTCTGCAATCCTATAGGTGGAACAACAATATGAACGAACCAGTACCCACAGAGCTCATGTCTCTAGCTGCATATGTAGCAGAAGACGGCCATCCTTAGGAAGAGAGGCCCCTTGGTCTTGCAAACTTTATATGCCCCAGTACATGGGAATGTCAGGGCCAAGAAGTAGGAGTGGGTGGATAAAGGAATTGGGTAGAGGGAGGATATAATGAACTTTGGAGATAGCATTTGTAATGTAAATAAAGAAAATATAAAAATTAAAAATTAAAAATTAAAAAAAGAGTTGACTTGGTCATAGTTTCTGTTCATAGCAGTGAAACTCTAAGACAAGAAAAAAAAAAAGAAGGAAACTCCCACTCAGATAAACACATCACTGGAAGTATCTGTGCACATTTGGGAAGCTGTATTTGATATATGTAGGCCTGAATACACACACACACACACACACACACACACACACACACACACACACACCATTTGCTTAGGACTTTACCTATGTCTTAGGATATCTAGGTGTAGATATCTTAAGATTCCTTTACCTATATTTCTCAGTTTGTGCTAAGCTATTGGGAAATGTGACTAATGTTACTTACATGAGCAGATATCCTGTGACACACAGAGATTCAGCAGGAGTAATCAGGTCCCAGAGAACAGTATCCTCAGTCACTACAACAGTTCATGCCACCTGTACAGGGACCTAAAATGTGAACCCAACATAGTGGCCTGAAGATGAACCTGGAGATCCTAAGCCTCTAGTTCTTAACATCCACCCACCAAATTTCACAGCCATATATTGGGATGCTTCCATGTTTATGCCTTGCCACCTTAAGCCTCTTTAAGGTACTAATTTAATTCTAGTTGAGAGAGAGAGAGAGAAAGAGAGAGAGAGAGAGAGAGAGAGATTCCCAAGCCGACTAAATTTTAAAGAGCTAACAAGGGGTTATGCTGTTTTCAATTAACTCAAATTCTCAATGATGCTCAGAAGATCTATTAATTCTTAGACTCCAGTCCCATTATAGGGTCTCATTTGCTTTTCTTGGAATGCTGGCTTGCAACTAATGAGGTAATATTTAGAGCTCAGTAGAATGCAACTTGATGCCCAACCCTACTGCACTGAGTCCTCTGAAGACTCTGTGCAAAAAGATGAACCTTTAGGACAGCCCTGCCAACTGATGGCCAGTGCCAGGCTGTCTGTCCACTTCTTTTTGGACTCTTGGTCAGAGTTTCATGCAGAAAGACTTTTTAATATGGAAGTACATCAGTGCAGCTGAGAAAAACTTACAGAGTGACCAAGTCTCAACAAATTGCATTTCAGTGCATGCTTCTAAATGATTGGCTATTGAACTGCTTGGTTGTGGGTGTAAAGATGGGGTGAATAGACAAAGATGGATCAGAAAGATAAGACCCTAAGGGCTGAATGTCATCTTTGAGGCCCTTCTCATTGGATGCAGGAGCCTACTAACTCAGGAAGCAGGAAAGATGCTTATCTTGTTTGGGTCTGGTCACTAAACTGTGGATCACAGAAAAATGAGCCCTTTGATTTAAGGTTAGATTTTAGTGTTTGCATATGTGTAATGGGAATGTAAAGATCTGGAAATGTGGGCAGGCTACACAGAGCTCCTTGATTTTCCTTGAACCCTTTAGTGTTCCTCTGATCTGGGGATTCTACTTACACCACATGTTGAATATATTTGATGACTGACTATGGTGACTTCATGAGTAATTAAAAAGTAAATAATCGCCACCTCAAAGTTACCTGGGCACAAACTTGGTGGATGGTAGCACTGTCCCCAGAGGACTTTTCAGGCAATCTAAAGATCACTTGTAGCCAGACAGTGGTGGCACATGCCTTTAATCACAGCACTTGGGAGGCAGAGGCAGGTGGATTTCTGAGTTCAAGGCCAGCATGGTCTACAAAGTGAGTTCCAGAACAGCCATGGTTACAGAGAGAAACCCTGTCTCATAAATAAATAGATAAATAAATAAATAAAAAATATCACTGGTGAGTGGAGTACAACATAGGTTCCAAACCAATCTCACTGGGCCCGAGCCACCAGCAGGGAAGGAGAAAACCCCCTTGACCAAGGGCACAAGTCCCTTCTGGTTGGAACCAGCTCTGGGTCACCTTGGGTATGAACTTGGTGGATGCTCCCTTGGTCACCAGAGGATTCTCCACAGGAACTTAATATCACTGGTGAGTGGGACACAACATCTGTTCCAAGCCTATTGTTATGGGCCTATGACAGCCGGAACATGGAGATGGGAGGCCAGCATGACCAGCAACCCGGGTTCCTTCTGATCAGGACTGGTATACCTTGGTTTTGAACACACCAGACAGCCCCATGCTCCTCAAAGGAGAAACCACTTCCAGGTGCTATAATACACTCAGGATCTTAGGATTCCAGGAATCAAGAATAACAGGAGCTTTGTCACACCATGATTTCAGGGTCTCAGAAGAAGCTTGACTGTCAAGAACTCTGATATACACAGAATCTCAGGTTCACAGGAGCCTAAAATCAAAGGATCACAGAGAAAGCTGGACTCTGAGGAGTTCTGAATCAACTGGGATTATATGAAAGGAAGGCTCCAATCAGACATAATGAGGGCAGAAAGCACTTGAGATAGTCAGATGGCAGGAGGCAAGCATAAGAACAGAAGCAACAGACAGTCCCTAGAGGACTCTCCAAGCAATCTTGGGACCACTGGTGAGTAGAGCACAACATCTGTTCCAATCTAATTGCGCGGGAACTGGGACAGCATTGGGGAAACAGAGGATCAGGCTAGACCAGGAGCAGAGGTCCCTTCCAGTCAGCACCAGCACCTGGTTACTTGGGCACACAGTCTGTGCACTTCCCCACAGTCCCTAGAGGACTCTCCAAGCAATCTTGGAACCACTGAACAGATAGCTCTAAGCACCTCAAAGGAGACACCACTCCCAGTCCTTATAACTTGCTCAGGATATTAGGGCAGGATAACAGGAGGTGGGTCACACCAGTATTCTAGGGTCTCAGTGGAACTTGACTGCCAAGATCTCAGACACACCCCAGAATATCAGGTTCACAGGAGCCCACAATCAAAGGATCACAGTGAAAGCTGGACTCGGAGAAGTCCAGAATCAACTGGGATTTTAAGAAGGACAGGCTTCAATCAGTTATACTGAGGACAGCAAGCACCTGAGATATTCAGATGGCAGGAGGCAAGCATAAGAAGAGAAGCAACAGAAACCAGGGTTACTTGACATCACCAGAACCAAATTCTCCCACCATGGCAAGTCCTGGATACACCATCACATCAGAAAAGCAAGTCATGGATCAAAAGTCACTTTTCATGATGATGATGGAGGACTTTAAGAAGGAAAACACAGGTAAACAACTAGAAGCATTTAAAGAGGAAACATAAAAATTCCTTAGAGAGTATCAGGAAAACAATAACAAATGGGAGATGGAAGTGAACAAAACCATCTAGGACATAAAAATGCAACTAGAAACAATAAAGAAAACCAAAAAGGAGGTAACCCTGGAGATAGAAACCATAGGAAAGAAATCAGGAGCCATAGATACAAGCATCAGCAACAGAATACAAGAGATGGAAGAGAATCTCAGGTGCAGAAGATTCCATAGGGATCATGGACACAACAATCAAAGAAAATGCAAAATGCAAAAAGATCCTAACTCAAAACATCCAGGAAATCCAGGACACAATAAGAAGACCAATCTTACGGATAATAGGAGTAGATGAGAATGAAGATTCTCAACTTAAAGGACCAGCAAATATCTTCAAGAAAATTGTAGAAGAAAACTTTCCATATCTAAAGAAAGAGATACCCATAAACATACAAGAAGCCTACAGAACTCCAAATAGACTGGACCAGAAAAGAAATTCCCCCTGACACATAATAATTAGAAAAACAAATGCACTAAATAAAGACAGAATTTTAAAAGCAGTAAGGGTTAAAGGTCAAATAACATATAATGGCAGGCCTATTAGAATTGGCCATCATTGGGAAGAGAGGCCCCTTGGTCATGCAAACTTTATATGCCCCAGTACAGGGGAACGATAGGGCCAAGATATGGGAGTGGGTGGGTAGGGAAACAGGGAGGGAGATGGGGGGCGAGTTTAGGGGACTTTTGGGATAACATTTGAAATGTAAATGAAGAAAATATCTAATAAAAATTGGAAAAATATTTAATGCCCCCCCCAAAGAACAGAAGCAACAGAAACCAAGTTTACATAGCATCACCAGAATTAAAATCTCCCACCATAGCAACATATCATCAGAAATAGAAGACATGGATCTAAAGTCACTTCTCATGATAATGGTGGAAGACTTTAAGAAGGAAATACAGGAAAACACAGGTAAACAGCTAGAAGCCCTTAAAGAGGAAACACAAAAATCCCTTAAAGAGTTACAGGAAAACACTACCAAACACGTGAAAGCGTTGAACAAAACTATCCAGGATTTAGAGATGGAAGTAGAAACAGTAAAGAAATCACAAAGGAAGACAACTCTAGAGATAGAAATCCTAGGAAAGAAACCAGGAACCATAGATGTGAACATCAGCAACAGAATACAAGAGATGGAAGAGAGAAACCCGGGTGCAGAAGATTCCATAGAAAACATGGACACAACATTCAAAGACATACAAAATGCAAAAAGATCCTAACTCAATAAATCCAGGAAATCCAGGACACAATGAGAAGACCAAAACTAAGGATACTATGTATAGATGAAAAATGAAGATTTTCAACTTAAAGGGCCAGCAAATATCTTCATCAAAATTATAGAAGAAAACTTCCTGAACCTAAAGAAACAGATGCCCATGAACATACAAGAAGCCTACAGAAATCCAAATAGACTGGACCAGAAAAGAAATTTCTCCAGACACATAATAATCAGAACAACAAATGCACTAAATAAGGATAAAATATTAAAAGCAATAATAGAAAAAGATCAAGTATGATATAAAGGCAGACCTATCAGAATTACACAGGACTTCTCACCAGAGACTATGAAAGCCAGAAGATCCTGGACAGATGTTATACAGACCTTAAGAACACAAGTGCCAGTCTAGGTTACTATACCCAACAATTTTCTCAATTATCATAGAGAGAGAAAGCAAAGTATTCCATGACAAAACCAAATTCACACCGTATATTTCCACAAATCCAGCTCTTCAAAGGCTAATAAAGGGAAAACTCCAACACAAGGAGGGAAATGATGCCCTAGAAAAAGCAAGAAAGTAATCCTTTAATAAACCTAAAAGAAGATAGCCACTAGAATAGAATCTAAACTCTAACAACAAAAATAACAGGAAGTAACAGTTACTTTTTCTTAATATCTCTTAATATCAATTGACTCAATTCCCCTAATAAAAAGACATAGACTAACAGACTGGCTACCCAAACAGGACCCAACATTTTGCTGCAAACTGGAAACCCACCTCATGGGACAAAGACAGAGACTACCTCAGAGTAAGAGGCTGGGAAACAAGTTTCCAAGCAAACGGTCCGAAGAAACAAGCTGGAGTAGCCATTCTAATAACAAATAAAATCGAATTCCAACCCAAATTGATCAAAAAGACAAGGAGGGTCACTTCATACTCTTTGAAGGAAAATCTTCCAAGATGAACTCTCAATTCTCAATATCTATGCTCCAAATGCAAAGGCATCCACATTCATTAAAGAGATTTTAGTGAAGCTCAAAACACACATTGCACAGAACACAATAATAGTAGGAGATTTTAACACCTCCCTCTCATGAATTGACAGATCCTGGAAACAGAAACTAAACAAAGACCAAGTAAAACTAACAGAAGTTATGAACAAAATGGAATTAACAGATATCTACAGAACACTTTACCCTAACACAAAAGAATAAACTTCTTCCCAGAACCTCATGATACTTTCTCCAATACTGACCATATAATTGGTCTCAAAACAGGCATCAACAGATACAAAAATATTGAAATTGTCCCATGAATTCTTTCAGATCACTACAGACTAAGGCTGATCTTCAATAACAACAGAAATAATTGAAAGCCAACGTTGACGTGGAAGCTGAACAACACTCTATTCAATGATAACTTAGTCAAAGAAGAAATAAAGAAAGATATTAAAGACTTTTTAGAGTTTAATGAAAATGAAGTCACAACATAACCAAACTTATGGGACACGATGAAAGCAGTCCTAAGAGGAAAACTCATAGCTTTGAGTGCCTCCAAAAAGAAACTAGAGAGAGCACACATTAGCAGCCTGACAGCACACCTAAATTCTTTACGACAAAAGAAAGAAAAGTCACCAAAGAGGACTAGATAGTAGGAAATAATCAAACTGAGGGCTGAAATCTACCAAGTAGAAACAAAAAGAACTATACAAAATCAATCAAACCAGGAGCTGTTTTTTTGAGAAAATCAACATGATAGACAAACCCTTAGCCAGACTATCTAGAGGGCACAAGGACGGTATACTAATTAACAAAATCAGAAATGAAAAGGGAGACATAACAACAGAACCTGAGAAAATGCAAAGTATCATCAGATCATACTACAATAGGCTATACTCAACAAAATGGGAAAACCTAGATGAAATGATGAATTTTCAAGACAGATACCAGATACCAAAGTTAAATATGGGAAATTAGGAAAACAAAACCCTTCACAATATTCACAAATAATATAACCTGGGTGTGACTCCAACAAAGAAAAAGAAAGATCTGTATGATAAGAACTTCAAGTCTCCGAAAAAAGAAATTGAAGATCCCAGAAAATGGAAACATCTTCCATGCTCATGGATTGGCAGGATTAATATAGTAAAAATGGCTATCTTGCGGAAAGCAATCTATAGATTCAATGTAATCCTCATCAAAATTCCAACTCAATTCCTCTCAGAGCTAGAAAGGTCAACTTGCAAATTCATCTGGAATAAAAAAAAAAAAAAAANAAAAACACCTAAGATAGCAAAAACTATGATAACCTAAAGATGTACTCCAGAGCAATTATGAAAAAACAAACAAACAAACAAACAACAAACTGCATGGTACTGGTTATAGAGACAGACAGGTAGATCAATGGAATAAAATTGAAGACCCAGAAATGAACCCACCCACATACTGTTACTTGATCTTTGACAAGGGAGCTAAAAGCATCCAGTGGATAAAAGACAGTATTTTCAACAATTGGTGCTGGCACAACTGGCAGTTATCATGTAGAAGAATGCGAATTAATTCATTCTTATCTCCTTGTACAAAGCTCAACTCTAAGTGGATCAAGGAACTCAGCCAGACTCTGAAACTTATAGAGGAGAAAGTGGAGAAAGCCTCTAATATATGGGCACAGGGGAAAAATTCTTGAACAGAACAGCAATGGCTTGTATTGAAATACCGAGAATCAACACATGGGACCTCATAAAATTGCAAAGCTTATGTAAGGCAAAAGACACTGTCAATAAGACAAAAAGGCCACCAACAGATTGGGAAAGGATCATTGCCAATCCTAAATCAGATATGGCACTAATATCCAATATAAATATATAAAGAACTCAAGAAGATGGACTCCAGAAAATCAAATAAACCTATTAAAAATATGAGGTACTGATCTAAATAAAGAATTCTCAACTGAGGAATAATGAATGGCTGAGAAGCACCTGAAAAAATGTTCAACATCCTTAATTATCAGGGATTAAAATCAAAACAACCCTGAGATTCCACCTCACACAAGTCTGAATGGCTAAGATCAAAAATTTTGGTGATAGCAGAAGCTGGCAAGGATGTGGAGAAAGAGGAAAACTCCTCCATTGCTGGTCAGATTGCAAGCTGGTACAACTCTGGAAATCAGTCTGGTGGTTCCTCAGAAAATTGGACATAGTACTACCTGAGGATCCAGAAATACCTCTCCTGGTATCACCCAGAAGATGTTCCAACTTGTAATAAGGAAACATGCTCCACTATGTTGATAACAGCCTTATTTATAATAGCCAGAAACTGGAAAGAACCCAGATGTCCCTCAACAGTGGAATGAATAAAGAAAATGTGGTACATTTACACAATGGAATACTCCTCAGCTATTAAAAACAATGAATTTATGAAATTCTTAGGCAAGTGGATGTATATGGAGGATATCATCCTGTCTCTAAAGAACACACATGATATACATTCACTGATAAGTGGATATTAGCCCAAAAATTTAAATACCCAAGATACAATTTGCAAAACACCTGAAACTCAGGTAGAAGGAAGACCACAGTGTGGAAACTTCGTTCCTTCTTAGAATGGGGAACAAAATACCCATGGAAGGAGTTTACAGAGACAAAGTTTGGAGCAGAGCCTAAGGAATGACCATCAAGATATTGTCCCACTTGGGGAACCAGCCCATAAACAACCACCAAAGGCACACACTAGGCAGATGCCAACAAGATCCTGCTGACAGGAGCCTGATATAGCTATCTTCTGCGAGGCTCTGCCAGTGCCTGGCAAATACAGAAGTGGATGCTCACAATCATCCATTGGACAGAGCACAAGACATCCCCAATAAAAGATCCAGAGAAATACCCAAGGAGCTGAAGGGGAATAAAGCTCCATAGAAGGAACATCAATATGAACTTACCAGTACCCTTAGAATTCCTTGGAACTATACCGCTCAATCAAAGAAAACACATGGTGGAACTTGTGGCTCTAGCTGTATTTGTAGCAGAGGATGTCCTAGTCGCTCTTGAATGGGAAGAGAGGATTTTGGTCCTGTGAAGGCTCTATGCCCCAGTACAGGGGAATGCCAAGACCAGGAATAGGAGTGGGTTAGTTCAGAAGCATGGGGAGGGGGAGAGGTTGGGGATTTTCTGAGGGGAAACTAGGAAAGGGGATGACATTTGAAATGTAAATGAAGAAAAGATCTAACAAAAAGAAAAAAAAAACAACAACAACAATAGCAAAAACCAGAAACCAAGCTGAGCATGCCAGGGAAAGCAAGTCAGTAACATCCCTTCATGGCTTCTGCAGCAGCTCCTGTTTCCTGATCTGCTTGAGTACCAGTCCTGACTTCCTTTGTTGATGAACAGCAATGTGGAAGTGTAAGTTGAATAAATCCTTTAATCCCCCCCCCACCAAATTAAATAAGTTTCCTTAATCTCAACCTTCTTAAAAATTTATCAATAGTCATGTGAATTGCTCTCTATTGTAATATATTGCTTCTATGATGTATGAGGAACATCCATCAATCCACAAAATATATAACACATTTCCATTAATATATATTCCTGTAATTTAAAGAAACAACTCTAGGAATAAATTACAGAATTTGAAAATATTTTGTTTCTGCAGGAATGTGATCTATGGACTTTAAGAAACAGCTTCTATATTTTGTGCAGAAGAAGTTACTACCACAACTTCTTTTGACACAGTTAACTTGTATTTTCTGGATCAAAACATATCTCATTCAAGCACAACCAAGGCCAGGTCTGATTTTCTTCAAAAATTTTGAACATTAATTAATTTATATCCCAAACATTGTAACACACACACACACACACACACACACACACACACTTCTGTTTCCCCTTCACAGAGTCCCTCACCTTTTCCTTCTCCTCTGAGGGAGTGGGCCATTCGCATGGGTATTACTCTACCCTGATGCAGCAAGTCTCTGCGGAATTAGTTATGTCCTCTCCCACTGAGGCCAGAAAGGCAGCCATGGAGACTGAGCTGCATGTCTGCCACATATGTGCCCATATTTGTTCTTTGGTTGATGGTTCAGTCTCTGAAAGCTCCCAGGAGGTAGGCTCCTTGACTCTCTTGGTCTTCCTATGGGGTTCCCATCCCTTTCAGGGCTTTTAATCTTTTCCCCAACTCTTCCTTATGAGTCCTTTACCTCCATGCAATGTTTATCTCTGAATATCTGTATCTGTATCAATCAGTTACTGGATAGAACCTCCCAGAAGAAAGTTATGCAAGACTCCTGTATGCAAACATAAAAGCATATCATTAATAGTGTTAGAGTCTGTGCTTGACCGTGGGATGGGTTTCAAGTTGGGCCGGTTATTGGTTGGCCTTTCCTTCATTCTCTGCTCCCTATTTGTCCCTGCATTTCTTGTAGACAGAACAAATTTGTATCTAAAGGTTTGTGGGTTGTGTCTTTTTCCCTCCACTCTGGGTCCAGCTTGGCTACAGGAGGTGGGTTCTTTAGGTTTTATGTCCCAACTGTTAGGCATCTTGGATAATGTCACCCAAATTGACTCCTGGAAGCCTCACCCTTCCCTGTTTACTGGGACATCCTAGAGATCAGCACCATCCCTGACCCTGCTATCCCCAAAGCTATAGATTTCCATTCCTTCTGAGGAATTCATTCAATCCTCTGAGCCTCTCTCCTGTCTCTTTCACATCTGATCCTGCCCCTCCACTCTACTCCTGCTCCCCTCTACTACCCTTTTCCCTCCATCCCTCTGCCACCTATATATATTTTTTTGCTTCCTCTTCTCTGTGTGATTCAAGCATACTGGTTTGGGTTTTCTTTCATGCTTAACTTCTTTGGTTCTGTTGGTTGTAGCTCCATTTAAAACCCATTGGAGTTATTTGATTTTCTAGTGTCCACCTTCTTGAGTTCTTTATATATATTTGATATTAATCACCTATCTGATTTAGGATTGGTAAAGATGCTTTCCCAATCTGTTGGTGGCCTTTTTGTCTTATTGACAGTATCTTTTGCCTTACAGAAGCTTTGCAACTTTATGAGGTCCCATTTGTCAATTCTTGATCTTACAGCACAAGCCATTGCTATTCTATTCAGGAATTTTTTCCCCAGTGCCCATATCTTCGAGGCTTATCCCCACTTTCTCCTCTATAAGTTTCAGTGTCTATGGTTTTATGTGGTGTTCCTTACACCACTTAGACTTGACCTTCCTACAAGGAGATAAGAATGGGTCAATTCTCATTCTTCTACATGATAACCGCCAGTTGTGCCAGCACCATTTGTTGAAAATGCTATCTTTTTTCCACTGTATGGTTTTAGCTCAATAACCAAATTAAAAAATGGGGCACAGAGCTAAACAAAGAATTCTCAATTAAGGAAAACCGAATGGCTGAGAAGCACCTGAAAAAATGTTCAACATCCTTAATCATCAGGGAAATGCAAATCAAAACAACTCTGAGATTCCACCTCACACCAGTCAGAATGGCTAAGATCAATAATTCAGGTGACTGCAGATGCTGGAGTGGAGGTGGAGAGAGAGGAACACTACTCCATTGTTGGTGGGATTGCAAGCTTGCTCAACCACTCTGGAAATCAGTATGGCGATGCTCAGAAAATTGGACATAGTACTTCCAGAGGATCCTGCAATACCTTTCCTGGGCATATATCCAGAAGATGTTCCAACTGGTAATAAGGACACGTGCTCCACTATGTTCATAGCAGCCTTACTTAATAATAGCCAGAAGCTGTAAAGAACCCAGGTGTACCTCAACAGAGGAATGGATACAAAAAATTTGGTACATTTGCACAATGGAGTACTACACAGCTATTAAAAACAATGAATTTATGAAATTCCTAGGCAAATGGATGGATCTGGAGGGTATCATCCTGAGTGAGGTAACTCAATCACAAAAGAACTCACATAACATGTACTTACTGAATAGTGAGGCCAGAAACCTAGATTACCCAAGATACAATTTGCTAAACACATGAAACTCAAGAAGAATGAAAATCAAAGGGTGGACGCTTCGCCCCTTCCTAGAATTAGGAATAAAGCACACATTGAAGAAGTTACAGAAATCAAGTGTGGAGCTGAAACAAAAGGATGGACCAACCAGTGACTGCTGCAGCCAGGGATCCATCCCATAATCAGCCACCAGGTACAGACACTATTGCATATGCCAGCAAGATAGTGCTGAAAGGGCCCTGATATAGCTGTCTCCTCTGAGGCTATACCAGTGCCTAGCAAACACAGAGGTGGATGCTCACAGTCAGCTATTAGATGGAACACAGGGTTCCCAAGGGAGGAGCTAGAGAAAGCACCCAAAGAGCTGAAAAAGTCTCCACCCCTATAGTTGGAAGAACAATATGAACTAACTAGTACCCCCAGAGCTCATGTCTCTAGCTGCATATGTAGCAGAAGATGGCCTAATTGGCCATCATTGGGAAGTGAGGCCCCTTGGTCATACAAATTTTATATGCCCTAGTACAGGGGAATGCCAGGGCAAAGATGTGGGAGTCGGTGGGTAGAGGAGCAGGGCGGGGGATGAGGGAGGGTTTAGGGGACTTTTGGGATAATATTTGAAATGTAAATGAAGAAAATATCTAATAAAAAATGAAAAAAAAAACCACATTGGAATCTTGAACCAGTATTGTGCCTAAAGCATTGAGCCTGTTTATTTTTTTCTTCTTTCTTTCTTTCTTTCTTTCTTTCTTTCTTTCTTTCTTTCTTTCTTTCTTTCTTTCTTTCTTTCTTTCTTTCTTCTTTTTTTCTTCTTTTTTTCTTATTAGTAATTAACTTGTCTAGACTTGCCCAGTTCTTTTGTCTAGTCTCCATAACTGCCAGTTTGAAATCTGCCATGGAATCACCCTAGCCTTGTCATGTAGCTGCTTGTCTCCTCCAAAACTCACCCACACACCTCTACATGCCCACACAGGACCACACACACCTGTTCTTCCTTGCTGCCCCCTCAACTCATCTTAACTCAGGGTTGTATTGGAGACCATGGCATCTGGATCTTAACCTGTTTGGTGTTCTCTACAGTGTGCTGACATTATTAAGCACTTACTTGGTACCTTTGTATACAAAAATCTAGAATTTGTCTTCAAGAAGAAGTATCCTAAGCACACTCCCAACCCAGCAATGACAACCACATATTTCATGGCCGGATATCTTCTTTTTTTAATTTTAATTTTAATTTTTTTGAGAATGAGTT
>LR752095.1:0-48332 GCA_902729485.2 Mus minutoides | reverse complement strand
TGTGACTTTAACTAAGGAAGTGAAAGATCTGTATGATAAGAACTGAAAGTCTCTGAAGAAAGGAATTGAAGAAGATTTCAGAAGATGGAAAGAACTCCCATGCTCATGGATTGGCAGGATAAATATATTAAAAACAGGTAACTTGCCTAAAGCAATCTACAGATACATGCAATCCCCATCAAAACTCCAACTCAATTCTTCATCGAATTAGAAAGTGCAATTTACAAATTCATCTCGAATAATAAAAAACCTAGTATAGCAAAAGATCTTTTCAACTATAAAAGAACCTCTGGTGGAATCACCATGCCTGACCTTAAGCTGTACTACAGAGCAATTGTAATAAAACTGCATGGTACTGGTACAGTGACAGACAGGTAGATCAATGGAATAGGATTGAAGACCCAGAAATGAATCCACACACCTATGGTCACCTGATCTTTGACAAGGGAGCTAAAACCATCCAGTGGATAAAAGATAGCATTTTCAACAAATGGTGCTGGCACAACTGGTGTTTATCATGTAGAAGATTGGGAATCGATTCATTCTTTTTTTTTTTTTCAATATTTATTAGATAACTTCTTCATTTACATTTCAAGTGTTATCCAGAAAGTTCCCTATACCCTCCCCCCTCCCGGCCCTGCTCCCCTACACTCCCGCTCCCACATCTTGGCCCTGGTGTTCCCCAGTACTGGGGCATATAAAGTCTGCATGACCAAGGGGCCTCTCTTTCCAATGATGGCCAACTAGGCCATCCTCTTCTATATATGCAGCTAGAGACATGAGCTCAGGGGGTACAAGTTAGTTCATGTTATTCTTCCACCTATAGGGTTGAAGACCACTTCAGCTCCTTGGGTACTTTCTCTAGCTCTTTCTTTGGGAACCCTGTGTTCCATCTAATATCTGACTGTGAGCTTCCACCTCCATGTTTGACAGGCATTGGTATAGTCTCCCACGAGACAGCTATATCCGGGCCCTTTCAGCACTATCTTGCTGGCATATGCTATAGTGTCTATGATTGGTGGCTGATTGTGGGATGGATCCCTGGCAGCCACAGACATTGGGTCCATCCTTTGGATTCAGCTTCACACCTGATCTCTGTAACTCTTTCAATGTGTGCTTTGTGCTTAATTCTAGGAAGGGGTGACATGTCCACATTTTGATCTTCCTTCTTCTTGAGTTTCATGTGTTTAGTAAACTGTATCTTGGGTAGTCTAGGTTTCTGGGCTAATATCCACATATTAGTGAGTACAAGTTATGTGAGTTCTTTTGTGTTTGGGTTACTTCACTCAGGATGACAGCCTCCAGATCCATCCATTTGCCTAGGAATTTCATCTATTTATTGTTTTTAATAGCTGAGTAGTACTCCATTGTGTAAATATACCAAATTTTTTGTGTCCATTCCTCTGTTGAGGGACATCTGGGTTCTTTCCAGTTTCTGGCTATTATGAATAAAGCTGCTATGAACATAGTGGAACATGTGTCCTTATTACCAGATGGAATATCTTCTGGATATATGCCCAGTAGGGGTATTGGAGGATCTTCCAGTAGTACTATGTCCAATTTTCTGAGGAACCGCCAGACTGATTTCCAGAGTGGTTGAACCAGCTTGCATTCCCACCAACAATGGAGGAGTGTTCCCCTTTCTGTGCCAGCATCTGTTGTCACCTGAATTTTTGATCTTAGCCATTCTTACTGGTGTGAGGTGGATTGGTGTTTTGATCTGCATTTCCCTGATGATTAAGGATGTTGAGCATTTTTTCAAGTGCTTCTCAGCCATTCGGTATTCCTCAGTTGAGAATTCTTTGTTTAACTCTGTGCCACACTTTTTAATGGGGATATTTGATTTTCTGGTGTCCACCTTCTTGAGTTCTTTATATATATTGGATATCAGTCCCCTATCTGATTTTGGATTAGTAAAGATCCTTTCCCAATCAGTTGGTGGCCCTTTTGTCTTGTTGACAGTATCTTTTGCCTTACAGAAGCTTTGCAACTTTATGAGGTCCCATTTGTCAATTCTTGATCTTACAGCACAAGCCATTGCTGTTCTATTCAGGAATCGATTCATTCTTATCTCCTTGTACTAAGGTCAAGTCTAAGTGGTTGAAGGACCTCCACATAAAACCAGAGACACTGAAACTTATAGAGGAGAACGTGAAGAAAAAATTGAAGATATGGGCACTGGGGAAAAATTCCTGAATAGAACAGCAATGGCTTATGCTTTAAGATCAAGATTTTACTAATGGGAGCTCATAAAGTTGCAAAGCTTCTATAAGGCAAAAGATACTGTCAATAAGTCAAAAAAGTCACCAACAGATCTTTTCCAATCCTAAATCAGATAGGAGATGAATATTATATATATATATATATATATATATATATATATATATATATATATATATATATATATGGTGGACACCAGAAAATCAAATAACCCCATTAAAAAATGAGGCACAGCTAAGCATAGAATTCTCAACTGAGAAGCACCTGAAAAAATGTTCAACATCCTTAATCATCAGGGAAATGCAAATCAAAACAACCCTGAGATTCCACCTCACAATAGTCAGAATGGCTAAGATCAAAAATTCAGGTGACAGCAGATACTGGCAAGGATGTGGAGAAAGAAGAACACTCCTACATTGTTGGTGGGATTGCAAGCTTGTACAACCACTCTGGAAGTCAGTCTGGGGTTATCTCAGAAAATTAGACATAGTACTACCAGAGGATCCAGCAATACCTCCTGGGCATATATCCAGAAGATGTTCCAACTGTTAATAAGGACACATGCTCCACTATGTTCATAGCAGCCTTATTTATAATATCTAGAAGCTGGTAAGAACCCAGATATCCCTCAACAGAGGAATGGATACAGAAAATGTGGTATTTTTAAACAATGGAGTACTACTCAGCTATTAAAAAAATGAATTTATGAAATTCCTAGGCAAATGGATGGATCTGGAGGGTATCATCCTGACTGAGGTAACCCAATCACAAAAGAACTCACATAACAAGTACTCACTGATAAGTGGATATTAGCCCAGAAACTTAATTAGATTACAAAAGATACAATTTGCAAAACACATGAAACTCAAGAAGAATGAAGACCAAAGTGTGGACTCTTCGCCCCTTCTTAGAATTAGGAACAAAGCACACGTGGAAGGGTCACAGAGATCAAATGTGGAGTTAAGACAAAAGGATGGACAAACAAGTGATTGCTGCAGATAGGAATCCTTCCCATAATCAGCCACCAAACACAAACACTATTGCATACACCAGCAAGATATTGCTGAAAGGGCCCTGATATAGCTGTCTCCTATGAGGCTATGCCAGTGCCTGGCAAACACAGAAGTGGATATTCACAGTCAACTATTAGATGGAGCAAAGGGTTCCCAATGAAGGAGCTAGAGAAAGTACTCAAGGAGCTGAAGGGGTCTCCAACCCTATGGGTGGAAGGACAGTATGAACTAACAAGTACACCCAGAGCTCCTGTCTCTAGCTGCATATGTAGCAGAAGATGGCCTAGTTGGCCATCATTGGGAAGAGAGTCCCCTTGGTCTTGCAAACTTTATATGCCCCAGTACAGGGGAATGCCAGGGCCAAGAAGTGGGAGTGGGTGAGCAGTGGAATAGGGTGGGGGGTGGGGGAGGGTACAGGGGACTTTAGGGATAGCATTTGAAATGTAAATGAAGAAAATATGTAGTAAAAATTTGAAAAAAAAAAAACAAAAAACAAAAATATATATAACCATGTGTGGGAGCAAGTATTATTATTGTTGGGAAAATGCTCTAGGGCCAAGTTGAGTTTACTGATTTCAAGGAAGGAGGCCATGAATTTCACCAAGGGGAGCAAAAACAGAGGTGGGCTAGTGAGTGAAATAGAGAAAGTCTGCATGCAGAGAGAAGAGGCAAGAGGAGAGACCATGCCTAGATTATATAGGGAAAAGCCTCTGGGAGAGGGCGGCCCTACAGACTCAGTGTCAACCTGTGCCTCAGCACAAGTCAATAATCTCTTTCAAATGTTCTACAGCATATAGGGAATATGATGGCTAAAAAACTATCTTAGGTCTGAGGCCAGCTCTGAGAGAAACCAGAAACTAAGACAAAACTAGGAATTATAGGAAGGTAAGAGACCCCATATGTTAAGGCTAAGGCAAAATCATGAAGGAATGTTTTACTGATGCAGACACAAGAGAAAATATGTTCTCCTAAAGTAAGCATGTGAAAGGACATGTGATAAAGGATTCTTTGCCAACACATGTATTAGTTCAACTTACATTGTGTAGTTTAGTTCCATTTGTTGGGACTCTATACAGGGAAATGTAAAAAAACAAAACAAAACAAAACCTTCTGGGTGGTGTACTGTGGCTTTTTTGATGCTTCTGCAGACTGGGGCTGGTTGGCAGAGTGAAGTCAGCTGAGATTGGCTTAGTGACCTCAGCTGAGACAGTTGCTCATGCTGAGGCAAGACCCATGGAAGACACATGATGTTTGGAGAGTAATAAAATGACCTGGATGAACAGTGATGGAGTCTGAGGTTGGCTTGCATATAGAGCTAGCAGTTTAACTCTTGTTAATCTCCAGTCTTCACTTATCTCCAATTCACTGAGAGAGAGCCACAGCTAAGAACTTCTCCTGACATTCCTGCTACTCCCTCTTGCTGACTTGAGCCAAGGCTGAGACATTGCTGTCTCTGCTAGGTAGTACCACTGCTGCTGATACATGTATACTATCCTGACTTTATCAAACTGGACTGCAGGTGTACCCCTGAAGTGTTTGTGTGTACATTTAAATGCCAGTGCTAACCTGTGAACTGAATTTCAGATGATCAGACAACCCAGATGGGAGATGATCAAAAGAATTATTTCCCCAGTATTCTTTCTTCTTCACTACCTTCAGTGGTTCAGTGGGTGCTAAGCTGAAATGGAGCTTAATACATGTAAAAGAAATCATTAAAAATAAGGGTTGAAAAAAATTAAAGTTACAGGGGACCTTGATAAATAAGCAAATTGAAGACACAGTATTAATAATCCCCATGCAAAAAGAAAGCAGATTAGGAGTTTACTGTTTGTCTGCTTCCTTTACAAACATAGAGTTGAGCTTTATCTTGTAACACAAGATGTAAGTCAATGTCTCCTGGTTGATACCTTTTTAATGAAGAAATATTCCAGTGTTGGATGTAAAGACACAGAAAACAATAGACATTAAAATTAAGCCTACTACACAACAGAAGGGAGTCTGAGAGAAGCCTTATGCTGAGTTGGATGGATTTGCTGTGCTGGGTACAGAACAACTTTGTTGATAGTAAGTAAGATCCATGGTACATATTGTTCCTTTCAGATTGTAAGAATTTTTCTTACTACCTATTCTTGTAGGTGTTTCTTTAACCCACCCTGGCCCATACACACTCTTACACTTCTCCAATGTCTATCATTTCTTCCAAAAGGAAGACAACACTTGCATGTTAGGATGAAAGAGTTGGTGAAGATAGGACAGACTTTGACCAGTGCCTGGGAGTGACAGTGGAGTTTTGGTTTGTACTATAAGAATGTCCTAGGGAGGGTGGGACAAGTCTCAGCCCCTAAGGGCTTCAGATCCAGCTGCCTCATCAGCTCAGTTGTTTCCAGTGGAGACAATGGAGTCATCTGTCTGGTGGTATCTGCAGTGGACAACACCAATAGCTGTGGGGAGATTGGAAGCCTTTAGCATGGCCATAATTTTGTTTGCATTAGTTACTGATCCTCCTTTTGTAACACACATTGCTTCCAGATACCAACATGGGATGGAGTATATGGAAAACATATTTAGAGTCTGTTTAGATGTTGAGAGATAGTCCCTGTGCCAGTTGAGGCACAGGTAAGGGCTATTAGTTGAGACTGTTATTCATGGTATGAACAGGGAGGTCCTGTGCCTCAACCACCTCTGAGTCTGACACTATAGCATAGACTGATCTTCTGGCCACTTCATTTATCAAAGGAGCTGCCATCAATATACCATGTATTGAGAGCATGGGGCAATGTGTCCTCCAGAATGTGTGAAGGATTTGGTAATAATTCCTCTGAGGTTTCCTTGCAGGAGATGGAGAGGGAGTTGTTAGAATTTGATCACGAAAAAAAGAATAAAATTATTAAGAGGCAGACATGATTGGAAAGTGAGTGTGGAGTCTTTTATTATTGCTACCTGAAGAAAAAGAACCCTGGAGGACAGTGGAGACTGTAAGCCTCTCTAAATTAGGAGCTGTGACAGAGCGTGAGAAGAAAAGATGGTTATAAGTGACCCAAACATTAGTTTTTTAGACTCTCAAATAAGGAGTTCAGTGGCTGCTAAAGTAAGAATACAAGGTGCCCAGCGCTGGATGGTTAGATCTAGTTTTTCTTAACAGGTAACCTACAGGAACAAAACAGGGTCCCAGTAGGTGACCTAAGACTCCAAGGGAAAAAACAAATTTTTCATTTATGTAGAGGGAAAAAAGACAACTCATGTCAGGGAGGTGTAAGGCTGGGATGTTAAGGAGAGTCTGTTGGAGCCTTTGAAAAGCCTTATCAACAGGTATGAGAAGAAGTTTATGGGTGGGTCCTAATGCTGCTTTATATAAGCGTTAGGAATAACAGAATAGGTAGGAACCCAGGATTGTATAAAACTGGCTATTCCTAGGAATGATAAAATCTCTCCCTCTGCAGAAGGAACAGTTAGAGACAGAGTTATGTTTTTTTCTTTCTAAGGTAGTATATTCCTTGGTTGGGGTAATTGTAGTCCCAAATAGGTGACCTGATGAGTGGACAGTTGGACATTAGAATATAAGACCTTGTAGCCTTGACTGAACAGGAAATTTAGAAGAGCAGAGCAGTCACCTTGGCTATTTTTCAGAATGTGGACTTCAGAGAAGAATTTTGTCTATAAAATGGACAATCTTAGATTTAAACAGAGACAGAGAAATTAAGTCAGAAGCCAGAAATTAGCCAAATAAGTGTGGGTTGTCCTTGAATCCCTGAGGTAGTACAGTTCAGGTACATTGAATAGAAAATGGGTGTCAGGGTCAGTCCAGGTAAAGGAAAAAGTGTTCTGGGACTGGATAGAAAAGAATACATCCTTGGGATCTAAGAAGGAGAAATGAGAAATTCCCAATGGCATAGTGGAAGGAAAGGTATAAGAATTAGCCACAGCAGGATGTAGAGGAACCATATCTAAATTAATGCACTTGAGGACTTGAACAAGGTGATAGGTTCCATTAGTTCCCTTAACTTCTACTATAGGGAGGTTAAAGAGGGGTGAGATCAGATAGGGAATTTTATTGTTTTTTTTTTTTTTTTTTCCCTAAGAGATGATATAGGATTAAGTCTCCTGAGCCTCTGGAGAGGAAGAGGGTATTCAGGTTAGGTGATGTATTTTGTAGAGTCCAATGACTGGATGACAACAAGAGAACAGTGTTTAACAACAAAGGGGTTTTGGATGACCCAGACTCAGTTGTCTACCTAAGAAGCTGGCAAAGGAAACAACATGTTAGAGTTAGTAGGTTGAGTGGTGATGATGATGATGAGGAGGAGGAGGAAGAAGAGAGGTGTTGATTTGTGCTTAGGTTCAGGTGAATGGGGGAAGCATTAAAAATAGAGGCTCCTAACTTATTTAGAAGGTCCCTTCCCAATAAGGTGTCAGAACACATTGGCAATCACAAAAAGAATGTGTGATAGGAACACTCTTTTTTTTTTTCTTTTTTTTTAATTAAATATTTTCTTAATTTACATTTCAAATGCCATTCCAAAAGTCCCCTACCCCCTCCCCACTCCCTGCTTCCCTGCTCACCTACTCCTACTTCTTGGCCCTGGCGTTCCCCTGTATTGGGGCATATAAAGATTGCAGTACCAAGGGGCCTCTCCTCCCAATGATGGCTGACTAGGCCATCTTCTGTTACATATGATGCTAGAGACACGAGTTCTGGGGGTTCTGTTTAGTTCATATTGTTGTTCCTCTTCTAGGGTTGCAGACCCCTTCAGCTCCTGGTGTTCTATATCTAGCTTCTCCAATGTGGGCCCCGTGCTCCCCATTATGGATGACTGTGAGCATCCACTTCTGTGGGAATCAGCTATATCAGGGTCCCTTCAGTAAACACTTGCTGTCCTGTGCAATAGTGTCTGAGTTTAGTGACTGATTATGGGATGGATCCCCAGTGGGTTAGTCTCTGTATGGTCCATCCTTTCATCTTAGCTCTAAACTTTGTCTCCGTAACTCCTTTCATGGGCATTTTGTTTCCTATTCAAAGGAGGAATGAAGTATCCACACGTTGGTCTTCCTTCTTGATTTTCATGTGTTTTGCAGATTGTATCTTGGGTATTCTAAGTATCTGGGCTAATATCCATTTATCAGTGAGCGCATATCCAATGACTTCTTTGTGATTAGGTTACCTCACTAAGGATTATGTCCTCCAGATTCATCCATTTGCCCAAGAATTTCATAAATTTATTTTTTAATAGCAGAATAGTACTCCATTGTGTAAATGTACCATATTTTCTGTATCCATTCCTCTGTTGAGGGACATCTGGGTTCTTTCCAGCTTCTGGCTATTATAAATAAGGCTGCTATGAACCTAGTGGAGCATGTGTCCTTTTTACCAGTTGGAACATCTTCTGGGTATATGCCCAGGAGGTATTGCTGGATCCTCTGGTAGTACTATGTCCAATTTTCTGAGATAACCCCAGACTGACTTCCAGAGTGGTTGTACAAGCTTGCAATCCCACCACAATGGAGGAGTGTTCCTCTTTCTCCACATCCTCCCCAGCATCTGCTGTCACCTAAATTTTTGATCTTAACCATTCTGACTGGTGTGAGGTGGAATCTCAGTGTTGTTTTGATTTGCATTTCCCTGATGATTAAGGATGTTGAACATTTTTTCAGATGTTTCTCAGCCATTCGGAATTCCTCAGTTGAGAATTCTTTGTTTAGCTCTGTACCCCATTTTTTAATGGGGATATTCGTTTTTCTGGCGTCCAGCTTCTTTAGCTCTTTGTAGATGTTGAATATTAGTCCCCTATCAGACTTAGGATTGGAAAGAATTCTTTCCCAATACGTTGGTGGCCTTTTTGTCTTGCTGACTGTGTCTTTTGCCTTACAGAAATAAGCTTTGCAATTTCATAAGGTCCCATTTGTCAATTCTTGATCTGACCTCACAGGCCATTGCTGTTCTGTTTAGGAATCTTTCTCCTGGGCCTATATCTTCGAGAGTTTTCCCCACTTTCTCCTCTATAAATTTCAGTGTCTCTGGTTTTATGTGGATGTCTTTGATCCACTTAGATTTAAGCTTTGTACAAGGGGATAAGAATGGGTCAATTCGCATTCTTCTACATGATAACAGCCAGTTGTGCCAGCACCATTTGTTGAAAATGCTGTCCTTTTTCCACTGGATGGTTTTAGCTCCCTTGTCAAAGATCAAGTGACCATAGGTGTGTGGATTCATTTCTGGGTCTTCAATTCTATTCCATTGATCTATCTGTCTGTTGCTGTACCAGTACCATGCAGTTTTTATCACAGTTGCTCTGTAGTACAGCTTAATGTCAGGCATGGTGATTCCCCCAGAGGTTCTTTTATCATAGGAACACTCTTAAAAATTCAACTAAGGATATGGTTTGGTGTGGAAGGTCAAGTTGTATGCCTACCCCAACAATAGGGAATGAGAAGGAGAAGTGGGTTCCCCAAACTCTGTCAGGACCCAATAAGTGGTCCCAGTGTCCAAGAAGAAGAAGGAGATGGGATGCCCATATGCCATGATGACTACCTGGGTCCCCCATGATAGTCACTTCTATGATGATGATGGTGATGGTGATGGTGGTGATGATGATGATGATGATAATGATGTTGATGTTGATGGAAGTAGTCATGTCAAGGGAACTCAGGCCTCTTCAGTTCGATAGCCAAACCTAGAAGATTAGCTGGAAGGTTACCTGGGAGTGATGTTACCCTCTCTTGAGTAGCATAAGGGCAATCCACACACCAATGTACTTTCTGGTGTCACCATGGGCATGGCCTTTTTAGCTTTTGGGGGTTAGGGCAAGCCCTTGTCCAATAAACTTGTTGACCAACTTCTAAATCCACAGGGAAGTGGATATCCTACCTGGTGGAGTTCCCTGTGCCCATCAGTGTTGGCTGCAGTGCAGGCTAAAGAGCCTCAGACAGGCCTGTATATTTGCTAGCAAGTCCAGGGCTTCAGCACCATTGTTAGTTGAAAACAGCATATTCCTGGACAGATCATGCCAAGAAAGCAGAGTTCACACTTTGGGAAGTCTTGATTAAAAGAGGCAAATAAGCAAAAGAGGTGGGATCAAGGTTCACATCTTTTAACCTGGATGAGACATAGGTAACACAGGTGATAACTTTTACGTGATGCAGGTAACACAAGAGGTGTGCTATTGTTACCATAGGAACGAACACAGAAGACTAGTGTCCCCTAGGATGATGTCATTGCATGTTTCAGAGTCTGGCTGTAACCAATTTCTGAGGTTAACACCAGCCAGTTCCATTGGCACTCTGCCCTGTGTACACCCCCAGCTTTGGTCCTATCAGAACGTCAAAGGGCCATGTAATTTTAAGAAGTAAAAAACTATTTAGCATTTGTTTTTTGCTTTGATACATTTTACCTATGCCTTCAAGGGCCTTACCTTGAAAAACAAAATAGTCATTAACATCTTTTCTCTACTGAGGAAATGTGCAAGTCTTTCCATCCTCTAAAGACCCAGTATGATGCTTCACTTGCTGCAGGAAACTTCATCTCTTTCCTGCAACAGTCAACAGTGACTTTGAGCATCATATAAACAACAAGATTATAATATATAATGGTATGGATTATTAAAAATAATTCCTTGAGGACAGGGTCTGAGGAGCCAGGTATCAAAATGAAGTGTATGGGTTTCATTCTACAATGAAAAAGTCAAAGGCTGTCCTGAATAAAATTCAAACACTGTATTATTTGTGGATGTTTTAGATAAGTTTTCTGTGTGTGTATGTGTGTTACATATCATTTGTTTATATGTATGAATACATGTATGTATGGGTATAAAGGCAAAAGCTAAAGTCTTTTCTTCAATCACTCTCTACTATATTATTATTATTATTATTATTATTATTATTATTATTANTGTCCTGAATAAAATTCAAACACTGTATTATTTGTGGATGTTTTAGATAAGTTTTCTGTGTGTGTATGTGTGTTACATATCATTTGTTTATATGTATGAATACATGTATGTATGGGTATAAAGGCAAAAGCTAAAGTCTTTTCTTCAATCACTCTCTACTATATTATTATTATTATTATTATTATTATTATTATTATTATTAATTTTCTGTTTGGTATTTTTCCTGTATGTACTGTGTATGATTGGCATGAAGGAAAAAAGAATGGGCTAGATCCAATAGAACTTGAATTATAGAAGGTGATGAGAGGCCACTTAGGTGCTGGGAATCTTACCAGGTTCTCCAGAGCAGCGAGTGCTCTTAATTGGGTCCACCTCCTATTTTCATTCTTGAGATGGATCTTTCATTGAGCCTGAGGTTGTGCATTTGGTCTGGCAGGCTGGCTAGTGATTTTGGAGACCCACATGTCTTTATGACATCCCCAGGGCTAGGGGTTCATACATGTTCTTATCCTTGGTTTATTAAATCAGTGCTCTGAATCAAACTCAGATCTGTAAGCTTGCAGAGAACACTCTTATGGGCATCTTCAGACTCTTACTTTATCTTCAGACTCTTACTTTAAATTTAAAGATACTCTGCATTATGGTATGTGTCTTCAGCCAACATTCTTTTGTTACATGTCAATCATGTGACTAGGACTCCTCTATTCAGTACTGTCTATCCAGGTGAGATATATTTTCTCTGGTTCTAATTTCTTCTTTCAGTCAGAGAATTCTGAAAATATAAGGTATTCTGCTGGAGCTGAATTATACTCATGAGCATAAATTGTATCCCCTGCCCAAACGGAACAGGGAGCCCATCAAAGTGCAAAAGCCCTAGTGGGAAGGTCAGGCCTAGACAGACTCTGAACTTTTGCTTTACTAACCACAGCCTTGTTTTCTCTTTACCCTGCTCTTACTTCTTATTGTTTTCATTAAGGCCTAGTTTTCCATAAGTTCCTTGTGTCTTATGTCTAAATGTAATAAATCCCCCCAATGACTCAACTTGGCCATTCAACTTAAAGTAACATCATGCAATATATCTCAACCATAGTCAGTACATAAAGAAGAACAAACCCACACCCAAGAGCTCTCATAGCCAAAGTGTGCATTAAAGTCTTAACCACAACCATACAAGGCATAAATGACTAAGAGGCACAAGCTAAAGGGAAGCTGGGGTCACCTTCTTTGTCTTCCCCTGGGATTGGATGGAGGAAGCAAAGAGGTTAAGGAGGCAAAGGGATGAAGAAGGCAGGCAGGATGGCTGTGTGTGCTGGCTACAGGAAATCAATTAGCATATCAGAGTCAGGAACAGAGAGCCATAAAGTCCAGAAGCATAAGAGAGCCCTGCTTGTGTCACTGATTGACTTCTGCAAGGATTTTAGAATTCAGAGCAAGAGAGAACAAACTGCAAGCTCACACAGCTCTTAGGCAACAGGTGTTTGCATTTAATCAAGGAACTTTAATTTGGTTCAAGTTTTATCCATCTTCATGGAGGAGCAAATTCTGGTGTTTTATTTGGTTCACAGGATCTTTGTCTTCTTCTCTGTTATCTCTTGCAGCATTTGTAATTAATGCCACACTTTCCAATCTGATGAGTACTGCCATGGCATTTAAAACTGCAAAAGCCTTTTTTGTAACGGCAACGTAGTCTATCTTTGACTGTTTGGCTAAAAGCTGAAAGATAAGTAAGAAAAACCACGCATTAGAATTGAAAGTGCCAGGTCAGAAATACATACCAATGTGTTCTTCTGATGTGTAGATCCCAGCAGGCTATTCCCCCCAAACAGAGATGGCTGTTTTAACAGGGCTGAATCCAATTCTTGATAGAGACAGGCACTGCTGCAGTGTAGAGGGGGTGCTGGTTTTCCTAGGACCCAAATGTTGAAGGGTCTGCTCCACCCCTGACTGATTGGAGTTTTCAGGGCCAGCAGGCAGGAGCTCAGGAAAGATTCTGTGTGAGTCCCTAGCTGCTTTTCAGCAGCCCTGCCTTTGCTTTTCAGTACATAAGTCCCTTGTTCTAGTATCTGAAACAGACACTGAGTGTGACTGTGCACATAAATGTGCAGGTGTGCACATACATATAGAGGCCACAGGTTGGACTAAGATGTGTTCATCAATTATTCTCTGGCTAATTATTTGTTTTAGCTCCCTTTCTTGAGTTGTCTAACTCTATTATTAGGTTTCTCTAATGTCAAGTATGAAACACAGCATAGAGCCTGGAAAGATGACTCAGAAGTTAGGTGTGCATACTGCTCCTTCAGTAGACCTGAGATAAGTTGCTAGTACCATATTAGGCAGCCCATATGTGCCTACAAATAACCCCATCTCTGAGACATTAGATGCCCTTTTATGAACAATGTGGGTACTGTACTACTTGGCATATAACTATACAGAAACCCATACATATACACATAATTTGAAAGAACATAAATCCTTTCCACAAACTATACTTAAGGCATAGTTTGGGAGCCTGGGTTTCATACCCACACCCATGCATCCCCTGTTAGTCTCCTTACCCCTGTAGACAGTGTGTGCTTAAGGGTATTCAATGGGGATAGGGGGAGAGGAAGTTCTGAAACACAGGCTGGGCTGGTTATTCTGAAGTGTTCTCGAGAGTAAGCAGAGACTCTACTCCTTATATGTAAAGATTTCTAAATTAATAACTTTCTTTTCAAGTAAGAACCAAACATTCTTCATGTTATTATTTTTAAGCTACCTATAAGACAGTTATTCGGTAATCTTAAGATTAGCGTCAGGAGTTAGGAAATGAAAGTCAAGAGCTGCAGATTAGCAGAGAATGAGTCTACCTAAGGGTCCTGCAAAGGAAAAGGAAAGAGTCCTTGGTTTGTGTTAGTAGTCACAAAATAAACATTTTTAAAAATGCTTAGAAGAAAGAAAGAAAAATGCGAAAATAGGAGGGTATCCATAAAAGGAGTAAGAGACACAGACAGAAATATAGAGATGGACATATACACAGAGAGACATGCATAAACACAAAGAGACAGGAAGACAGAAAGATAGATGCCTGCACAGAGAACACACACACACACATAAAGTAAGAGTGAGACACACTAACACACAAAGATTAAGGGACAGAAAGATGCACACACACACACACACACACACACACACACACACACACACACAAGCTATAGGGAGCTCCTCTCATTTCACATTGGGACCATACTCCCCTGACTTACATGAAAGTGGAATCAGCAGAACCAGTAGAAATGCAAAGAGAAGGTAATGGATCCTCATGACTGAAGCCTGGTGAGGTGCAGAGATGCAGAGGGACTTGAGCTCAGTGCCTTATATAGTGCCAGATGCTGCCTCCTGGGCAGGATTCTACACTGACTAGAATCCAAGGAATTGCAATTATGAAACAAGAAGCACCTTATCTCTCTTATCAAAATGGCCATTTGAGAGCACACTCAGAGTCTCTTATGCAAATGTGAAGATCCCCAGATGATTTCCTCCTGCACTGCTCAACAAGAACAGCTTCCTGCCCTACTTCTTAGGTGAGGGACCCATGTTGTCCTGGGACAGACTTACTGGTTACAATTGGAGCTTACTTGTCTATAAATCAGATATTTGACTAGGTCATCTCAGAGTCTGGCAACAGGACTAGGCCTATGTGGGGAGTAATTTCACATAGATCTCTCTGGTCTTGGGCACACTCACCTGCTGGGACAACAGAATGTGAGCCAAGTCAAGGTTCCCAAGTTTTTTAGGTCAAAACATAGGCCTAACTTTTTAGATTTCTCCAAGTTACTGCTCAATAGTGGAGTTCATTTACTACAGTGGAGTCAGATAGGTGTGCTGCTTCCTCTCTCAGAGAAAGCAATGAGTTGGTAAGGCGATACCTGAACATGGGGCCCCATGCCCACCTAGAGTAAAGCAGGGAGTTGCTGGTTCTATCACATGAAGAACAACATGTGGGACATACGTGCATTTGGGTCTGTGGTTCTTCTCTTTCTAAGATGATGTGAGTATCAGTGATGAGGGTCAAGTTGCTTTTTGGATTTTATTCTTAGAATCAACCACAGTGAGACTCAAGTCCCTTATACCATCTCCCTGCTGCTCTCATGGGAACTATCTGAGGGGTGCTGTGTGGCTCATCTCTGAGGGAAGTCTCTTGGAAATTCTGTAACCCAGCTGTACATCTTTATCCTAGAAAACCCTTGACAAGTATCAATGCTAAACCCATCCTGAGAACTGAGAAAGGAGGATTTCATGAGAGAAAATAATTTATCTTACTCAGGATTTCTTCTTCCCTATAGGAAGATGAAATAACCAGATGAGCAGGAATCTATAGTGTATGAACAGNGAAGTCTCTTGGAAATTCTGTAACCCAGCTGTACATCTTTATCCTAGAAAACCCTTGACAAGTATCAATGCTAAACCCATCCTGAGAACTGAGAAAGGAGGATTTCATGAGAGAAAATAATTTATCTTACTCAGGATTTCTTCTTCCCTATAGGAAGATGAAATAACCAGATGAGCAGGAATCTATAGTGTATGAACAGTTTTGATAAAGGCTCTTGTATTGAGTTCCCAGAAAAGAGATTTGAGGCTGGACAGTGAAGAGTTTGGACCTGCACTAGAATGCCTCACTCCTAATGCTGAGCTGTGAAAACCACATTTTGGGCTTAGTGGACACATGTTTTTTGTTTTTTTGTTTTTTTTTTTTTTAATATTTTCTTTATTTACATTTGAAATATTATCCCCTGTCTTAGTCAGGGTTTCTATTCCTGCACAAACATCATGACCAAGAAGCAAGTTTGGAAGGAAATATTTTATTAGGCTTACACTTCCATACTGCTGTTCATCACCAAAGGAAGTCAGGCCTGGAACTCAAGCAGGCCAGGAAGCAGGAGCTGATGCAGAGGCCATGGAGGGATATTCTTTACTGACTTGCTTCCCCTGGTTTGCTCAGCCTGCTCTCTTATAGAAGCAAGACTACCAGCCCAGAGATGGTCCCCCCACAAGGGGCCCATGATCACTAATTGAGAAAATGCCCCACAGCTGGATCTCATGGAGGCATTTCCCAAACTGAAGCTCCTTTCTCTGTGATAACTCCAGCTTGTGTCAAGTTACTACAAAATTAGCCAGTACATTCCCTTTCCTAGTTCCTCTCTAAAAATCCCCTAAACCTGCATTCAGAAGATTTTTTTAAAATAAAACCAGATACAGTAAGTGTATATATTTTTGGACTTCTGTGTACTATCTCAGTACATACATATGGTAGGGAATGATCAACTCAGGATAATTACTATATCCATCACTTCAAGTTGCATAATTTTTACTATACTAAGAGTAGTTCCAATCCCCTCTCATTACCTTCAGTGATACTAACATAAAATAGATGCAGTAGACACCAGGCATAATTCTCCTCTCTTTTTTAAAACACCAACATTCCTTTAGTCTCCTTAAATATACCTTTCTCAGGTCATTATTTGCCTGCTCTGCAATTTGAGGGTTTCTTAAAAGTAGCTGGGAGTTGATCTGTAAAAATGGCTTGATCCATAGAGAAAGTTCATGCTGGGTTAGGGAATGACAGGGCTGTGTTAGGATACAGTTGCATGTTATTAACAAGTTTTGTCTGGGATTCTAGGATTTCCACATACTGTCTCACCCCTCTTTGGGTCTTTGCTTCCCTGTGTGATGCAGGTGTCTATTGAAATAGCATGTTTACTCATCCCCAACACCAAGATAGTTCTTCCAGACAGAGGAAGAGCAGACAAAAACTTAATGTGGAATAATTGTCTGTAAATGCTTAGCCTGAACTAATACACCACCCCTCTCCATTTGCATAATTTCCCCACTTTCCACAGTAAAAAGCCAATGTGTTCATTTTCTATCAATGTGGTCAAATCCTTTTGACAAATCAACCTTGATGGAAGAGAAGTTATTTTGTCTCAAGGCTAAGAGATTCAATCCATGGTCAGTGGGCACCACTGCTTTGTGGACTGATACAAGACAGGACATAAATGGCAAGGAGCTTGTAGTGAGGTAAAGTCACTCACCTCCTGGTAACCAGGAAGCAGAAGGGAGGGGTCTGGTATGCCAATAGCCATTGCTGTGCTGTGTCCAAACCTAGCTCACTTGCATAATGTCCCACCAACTTCCAGAGGGGTCTCAGGCTAACCAGGACTTTAGCAATTGTCTTCTTGAGGACAATTTGGATCTCAGTCAAGGTAAGACAGTGAATAGCTAGAGTGGCACACTGGTGTGTGTTTGTGTGTGTGTGTGTGTATGTGTGTGTGTGTGCATGTGTATGTGTGTGCATGTTCACTCTGCCCCCAGCAGTGCTATGTATGTGTTCACCTATATCTCCAGTGGTGTGGTGCTCTCTGTGCACCCCTCAGCTCTACTGGTGTGCTGCCAAATGTGTATAGCCCAGCTTGAGTGGATCATTGCACTTTTTGATCCTTCCAGTTCCAGTGGTGCCCTGAAAAGTGTGTGTGTGTGTGTGTGTGTGTGTGTGTACTCCCCCAGCTCCTGTGGTGTGCTACTATGTGTGCATCTCCTGTTAGTTGAAAATGGTTTATTCCTGAATAAATCATGCCAAGCCAGCACAGATCACACTTTGAGAGGTCTTTATAGAAAGAGGGAAGAAGGGAGTAGAGAGAGATGGTAGGTCAAGTTCAGGGTCTGAAGCAAAAATGTCAAATGGCAGGCAAGTTCTATTTATGAGGGGGTTGTCAAGGAAGTGAGGACATTGAAGGAATGTTTGATGACGTCTCCTATTTTTCCTATATCTAGAGTTTTGGCAATTGAGATATATTTTCTTTGGATGTTAATAGTACTAACTGGGGACCTAGATTTGTTTGTAAAATAGAGCTTACCAGCAACACCTGTTTTTCACCTGGGATTCCATGGATCTTGTTTATAGAAGACATGAGTGGTTTATAATCATAACATTTGTATCTGGCTTCTGGCCAGACCGATATGAACAGCCTCCTCAATCACCTGTTAATTTTATTCTTTTTTTATTGGATATTTTCTTTATTTACATTTCCAATGTTATCCCCTTTCCTGGTCCCCCACCCATGAAACCCCCCAATCCCATCCATCCAACTCCTGCTTCTATGAGGGTGTTTCCCCAGCCACCTACCCACTCCCTCCCACCTCACTGCTCTGGCATTTCCCTGCACTAGTGCACTGAGCCTTTACAGGACCCAGGGCCTCTCCTCCCACAGATGCCTCGTAAGTCTATCCTCTGCTACCTATAAAGCTGGAGCCATGGGTCCCTCTATATGTACACTTTGGTGGGTGATATAGTCTCTGAGAGCTCAGGGAGGGGGTCTTATTGGTTGATATTGTAGTTCATCCTATGGGGTTGCAAATCCCTTAAGCTCCTTCAGTCCTTTATCTTACTCCTCCATAGTGGGCCCTGTGCTCAGTCCAATATTTGGTTGCCAGCATCTGCGTCTGTATATGTCAAGCTCTAGCACAGCCTCTCAGGAGACAGCTATATCAGGATCCTGTCAGCAAGCACTTCTTGGCAATCACAATAATGTCTCAGTTTGGTGCCTGTATATGGGATGGATCTCCAGGTGGGGCCATCTCTGGATGGCCTTTCCTTCAGTATCTGCTCCATATATTCTTTCTTTATCTTTATTATTCTTTATCTCCATATATTCTCTCATGAGTATTTTGTTACCCCTTTTAAGAAGGACTTAAGCATCCACACTTTAGTTTTCCTTATTCTTAACATTCCTGGGGTCTGTGAGTGGTAACTTGGGTATTCTGACAATTTTGGCTAATATCTGCTTATCAGTGAGTACCTACCCTGTGTGTTCTTTTGTGATAGGGTTACCTCACTCAGGATTATATTTTCTAGTTCCATCCACTTGCCTAAAAATTTCATGAAGTCATTTTTTTTTACAACTCAATTGTACTCCATTGTGTAAATGTACCATAATTTCTATACCCATTCCTCTGTTGAAGGACATCTGGTGTCTTTCCAGCTTCTGGCCATTATGAATATTGCTGCTATGAACATAGTGAAGCATATGTCTTGGTTATATGTTGGAGCATATTTTGGGTATATGCCCAGAAGTAATATAGCTGGGTCATCAGGTAATACTATGACCAATTTTCTGAGGACCTGCCAGATTCATTTCCAGAGTGCTTATAAGAGCTTACAATGGAGGAGTGTTCCTCTTACTCCATATCCTCAACAGCATCTGCTGTCACCTTAGATTTTAATCTTAGCCAGTCTAATTGATGTAAAGTCGAATATCATGTTTGTTTTGATTTCATTTCCCTGATGACTAAGGATGATGAAAACTTCTTTAGGTGCTTCTTTGCCATTTGATATTACACAGTTGAGAATGGTTTGTTTCACTTTGTAACCCATTTATATTAGAGTTATTGGATTCTCTGGAGTCTTAACTTCTTGAGTTCTTTGTATATATTAGATATCAGCTCTCTATCAGATGCAGGATTGGTAAATGTCCTTTCCCAATCTGTTGCTTACCATTTTGTCCTATTAACAGTGTCCTTTGATTTATAGAAGTTTTGCAATGTTATAATGTCCATTTTTCCCATTTTTGATCTTGTGTTTTGGAAATTGTATCTTGGGTATTCAAGGTTTCTGGGCTAAAATCCATTTATCAGTGAGTGCATATTAAGTGACTTCTTTTGTTATTGGGTTACCTCACTCAGGAGGATATCATCCAGATATATCCATTTGCTCAAGAATTTCATAAATTCATTGTTTTTAATAGCTGAGTAGTACTCCATTGTGTAAATGTACCACATTTTCTGTATACATTCTTCTATTGAGGTACTTTTGGGTTCTTTCCAGCTTCTGGCTATTATAAATAAGGCTGCTATGAACATAGTGGAGCATGTGTCCTTGTTACCAGTTGGACATCTTCTGGGTATATGCCCAGTAGAGATATTGCTGGATCTTTCGGTAGTACTGTGTCCAGCTTTCTGAGAAACCACCAGACTGATTTCCAGATTGGTTGTACCAGCCTGCAATCCCACCAGCAGTGAAAGAGTGTTCCTCTTTCTCCACATCCTTGCCAGCATCTGCTGTCACCTGAATTTTTTATCTTAGCCATTCTGACTGGTGTGAGGTGGAATCTTTTGATTTGCATTTCTCTAATGATCAAGGACTTTGAACATTTTTTCAAGTGCATGTCAGCCCTTTGGTATTCTTCAGTTGAGAATTCTTTGTTTAGCTCTGTACTCCATTTTTAATGGGGTTACTTGAATTTCTGGAGTTCAGCTTCTTGAGCTCTTTGTAAATATTATATATTAGGCTCCTATCAGATTTAGGATTAGTAAAACTTCTTTCCCAATCCGTTGGTGGCCTTTATGTCTCTTTGACAGTATCTTTTGCTCTACAGAAGCTTTGCAATTATATAAGTTCCCATTTCTAGATTTGTGATCTTACCGCACAAGCCATTGCTGCTCTGTTTAGGAATTTTACCCCTGTGCCCATATCTTCAAGGGTTTTCCCCACTTTCTCCCCTATAAATTCAGTTTCTCTGGTTTTATGTGGAGATATTTGATCCATTTAGACTTCAACTTTGTACAAGGAAATAGGAATGGATGAATTCATATTCTTCTACATGTTGACTGTCAGTTGTGCCAGTACCATTTGTTAAAAATGTTATCTTTTTCCACAAGCCCCCTTGTCAAAGATAAGTTGACCAAAGGTGTGTGGGTTCATTTCTGGGTTTTCAATTCTATTCCATTGGTCTAGCTGTCTGTTGCTGTAGCAGTACCAGGCAGTTGTTTTTTTTTTTTTTTTTCACAATTGCTCTGTAGTACAGCTTAAGCTTAATGTCAGGCATGGTGATTCCACCGTGGGTTCTTTTATTGTTGAGGATAGTTTTTGCTATCCTAGGTTTTTTGTTATTCCAGATGAATTTACAAAAGGCCCATTCTATCTCAATGAAGAATTGAGTTGGTATTTTGATAGGGATTGCATTAAATCTGTAGATTGCTTTCGGCAGGATAGCCATTTTGACTATATTAATCTTGCCAATCCATGAGCATGGGAGATATTTCCATCTTCTGAGATCTTCTTCAATTTCTTTCTTCAGAGACTTCAAGTTCTTATCATACAGATCTTTCACTTCCTTAGTTAAAGTCACACCAAGGTATTTTATATTATTTGTGACTATTGTGAAGGGTGTTTTTTCCCTAATTTCTTTCTCATCCTGTTTATATTATGTGTAGAGAAAGACCATTGATTTGTTTGGGTTAATTTTCCATCCAGCTACTGCGCTGAAGCTGTTTATGATTTTTAGGAGTTCTCTGGTGCAATCTTTATGGTCACTTATATATACTATCACATCATCTGCAAATAGTGATATTTTGACTTCCTCCTTTCCAATTTGTATCTCCTTGATCTCCTTTCCTGGTCGAATTGCTCTGGCTAGGACATCAAGTACTATATTGAATAGGTACAGAGAAGGTGGGCAGCGTTGTCTAGTCCCTGATTTTAGTGGGATTGCTTCCAGCTTCTCTCCATTTACTTTGATGTTGGCTACTGGTTTGCTATAGATTGCTTTTATTATGTTTAGGTATGGGCCTTGAATTCCTGATCTTTCCATGACTTTTATCATGAATGGGTGCTGGATTTTGTCAAATGATTTCTCAGCATCTAAGGAGATGTTCATGTGATTTTTGTCTTTGAGTTTGTTTATATAGTGGATTACATTGATGGATTTCCATATATTAAAACATCCCTGCAATCCTGGGATGAAGCCTACTTGGTCATTGATGTGGTCTTGGATTCAGTTTTCAAGGATTTTATTGAGTATTTTTGCATCAATATTCATAAGGGATATTGGTCTGAAGTTCTTTTTCTTTGTTGGATCTTTTTGTGGTTTAGGTATCAGAGTAATTGTGGCTTCATAAAATGAATTGTGTAGAGTACCTTCTGTTTCTATTCTGTGGAATAGTTTGAGGAGAGTTGGAATTAGGTCTTCTTCAAAGGTCTGATAGAACTCTACACTAAACCCATCTGGTCCTGGGCTGTTTTTGTTTGGGAGACTATTAATGACTGCTTCTATTTCTTTAGGCGAAATGGGACTGTTAAGATTGTTAATCTAATCCTGATTTCACTTTAGTACCTGGTATCTGTCTAAGAAGTTGTCCATTTCATCCAGGTTTCCAGTTTTGTTGAGGATAGGCTTTTCTAGTAGGATCTGATGATATTTTGGATTTCCTCAGGATCAGTTGTTATGTCTCCTTTTTCATTTCTGATTTTGTAAATTCAGACAATGTCCCTCGTCGCTATAGTTAGTCTGGCTAAGGGTTTATCTATCTTGTTGACTTTCTCAAAGAATCAGCTCCTGATTTGGTTGATTCTTTGAACAGTTCTTTTTGTTTCCACTTAGTTGATTTCAGCTATGAGTTTGATTATTTCCTGCCATCTACTCCTCATGGGTGAATTCACTTCCTTTCATTCAAGAGTTTCTAGGTGTGCTGTCAGACTGCTAGTATATGCTCTCTCTAGTTACTTTTTGAAGGCACTCAGAGGTATGAGTTTACCTCTTCAGACTGCTTTCATTGGTCCCATAAGTTTGGGTATGTTTTGGCACATTTTCATTAAACTCTAATATGTCTTTGATTTTTTTCTTCATTTCTTCCTTGACCAAGGTATCATTGAGTAGAGGGTTGTTCAGTTTCCACATAAATGTTGGCTTTCTATTATTTATGCTGTTATAGAATATCAGACTTTTTCTGGGATAATCTGTTAGGATGGATGGGAAAATTTCAATATTTTTGTATCTGTGGAGGCCTGTTTTGTGACCAATTATATGGTCAATTTTGGAAGAGGTACCAGGAGGTGCTGAGAAGAAGGTATATCCTTTTGTTTATGATAAAATGTTCTATAGATATCTGTTAAATCCATTTGTTTCATAACTTCTGTTAGTGTCCACATGTTTCTGTTTAGTTTCTGTTTCCAGGATCTGTCCATTGGTGTGAGTGGGGTGTTGAATTCTCGCACTATTATTGTGTGAGGTGTAATGTATGCTTTGAGCTTTACTAAAGTTTCTTTAATGAATGTTGATGCCCTTGAATTTGGAGCATAGATATTTAGAATTGAGAGTTCATTTTGGTGGATTTTACCTTTGATGAGTATGAAGGGCTCCTCCTTGTCTTTTTTTGATAACTTTGGGCTGGAAGTCAATTTTATTCAATATTAGAGTGGCTACTCCTACATGTTTCTTTGAACCATTTGCTTGGAAAATTGTTTTCCAGCCTTTTACTCTGAGGTAGTGTCTGTCTTTGTCTCTGAGGTGGGTTTCTTGTAAGCAGCAAAATTTTGGGGTCTTGTTTGTGTAGCCAGTCTGTTAGTCTATGTCTTTTTAATGGAAAATTGAGTCCATTGATGTTAAGAGAAATCAAAGAAAAGTTAGTGTTACTTCCTGTCATTTTGTTATGTTAAAGATGGGAGTCTGCACTTGTGCCTGTCTTCTTTTAGTTTTGTTAAAGGATTAATTTCTTATTCTTTCTAGGGTGTAGTTTCCATCTTTGAATTGGTGTTTTCCCGTTATTATCCTTTGAAGGGCTGGATTCATGGAAAGATATTGTGTGAATTTGGCTTTTTTATGGAATACTTTGTTTTCTCCATCTATGGTAATTGACAGTTTTGCTGGGTATAGTAGCTAGGCTGGCATTTGTGTTCCCCTAGGGTCTGTATAACATCTGTCCAGGGTCTTCTGGAGGAGCCATTATAATATCTAAATAAATTGACTTCCAACCCAAAGTAATAAAAAAAAACCAAACAAACAAACAAAAAACAAAACAAAACAAACAAACAAACAAAAACAAAGAGGGGCACTTCATACTCATCAAAGTTCATCTTCTACCAAGATGAACGCTCAATTCTAAATATCTATGTTCCAGATGCAAGTGCAGCTACATTCATTAGAGTAATATTAGTAAAGTTCAAAGCACCCACTGCACCTTACACAATAATAGTGGGATACTTCAACACCCCACTCTCACCAATGGACAGACCCTGTAACAGAAACTAAACAGAGACACATGGAATGTAACAGAAGTTATGAAACAAATGGATTTAATGGATATCTACAGAAAATTTTATCCTAAAACAAAAGGATATACCATCGTCTCAGCACCTCATGGTATCTCCTCAAAAAATGACCATATAATCGGTCACAAACAGGCCTCAACAGATACAAAAATATTGAAATTATCCCATGCATTCTATCAGATCACCACGGAATAAGTATGATCTTCAATAACAGCGAAAATAATAGAAAGCCCACACTCACATAAAAAAATGAACAACACTCTCCTCAATGATGCTTTGGTCAAGAGAGAATGAAGAAAAAAATTAAAGACTTTTTAGAGTTTAATGAAAATGAAGCCAAAACATACCCAAACCTATGGGACACAATAAAAACAGTCCTAAGAGAAAAACTCATACCTCTGAGTGCCTCCAAAAAGTAACTAGAGAGAGCATACACTAGCAGTCTGACAGCACACCTAGAAGCTCTAGAATGAAAAGAAGGAAATTCACCCAAGAGGAGTAGACAGCAGGAAATAATCAAACTTAGGGCTGAAATCAACCAATTGGAAACAAAAAGAACTATTCAAAGTATCCACAAAACCAGGAGCTGATTCTTTGAGAAAATCATCAAGATACATAAACCATTAGCCAGACTAAATAGAGGGCACAGAGACAGTATCCTAATTAACAAAATCAGAAATGAAAAAGTAGACATAAAAACAGATCCTGAGGAAATAAAAAACATCATCAGATCCTACTACAAAAGCCTATACTCAACAAAACTGGAAACCCTGGATGAAATGGACAACTTTCTAGACAGATATCAAGTACCAAAGTTAAATCAAGATCAGATTAACAATCTAAACAGTCCCATTTCCCTTAAGGAAATAGAAGCAGTCAATAATGTCACAACCAAAAAAAAAAAAAAAAAATCCCAGGCCCAGATGGGTTTAGTGCTTTATCAGATCTTCAAAGAAGTCCCAATTCCAACTCTCCTCAAATTATTCCACAAAATAGAAAAAGAAGTGTCTTTACACAATTCATTTTATGAAGCCACAATTACTCTGATATCTAAATGACATAAAGATCCAACAATGAAAGAGAACTTCATACTAATTTCCCTTATGAATATAGATGTAAAAATACAAAATAAAATACTTGCAAACCGAATCCAAGAACACATCAAAACGATCATCCAACATGACCAAGTAGGCTTCATCCCAGGAATGCAGGGATGGTTTAATATATGGAAATCCATCAACGTAATACACTATATAAACAAACTCAAAGATAAAAAAACACATGATCATATCCTTAGATGCTGAGAAAGCATTTCACAAAATCCAACACCCTTTCATGATAAAAGTCTTGGAAAGATCAGGAATTCAAGGCCAATACCTAAACATGATAAGAGCAATCTACATCAAACCAGTGGCCAACATCAAACTAAATGGAGAGAAGCTGGAAGCAATCCCACTAAAATCAGGGACTAGACAAGGCTGCCCACTTTCTCCCTACCTATTCGATATAGTACTTGAAGTCCTAGCCAGAGCAATTTGACAACAAAAGGATGTCAAGGGGATACAAATTGGAAAGGAAGAACTCAAATTATTGCTATTTGCAGATGATAGGATAATATATATAAGTGACCCCAAAAAGTCCTCCAGAGAACTCCTAAACCTGATAAACAACTTCATTGCAGTAGCTGGATATAGAATTAACTCAAACAAATCAATGGCCTTTCTCTATACAAAGGATAAATGGGCTGAGAAAGAGATCAGGGAAACAACATCCTTCACAATACTCACTAACAATGTAAAATATCTTGGTGTGACTCTTATGAAGGAAGTGAAAGTTTTGTATGACAAGAACTTCATGTCTCTGAAGAAAGAAATTGAGGAAGATCTCAGAAGTTAGAAGGATCTCCCATGCTCATAGATTGGCAGAATCAATATAGTAAAAATGGCTATCATGCCTAAAGCTATCTACAGATTCAATGCAATCCCCATCAAAATTTCAACTCAATTCTTCAAGGATCTAGAAAAGACAATTAGCAAGTTCATCTGGAATAACAAAAACCCTACACTAGCAAAAACTCTTCTCAACAATAAAACTACCTCTGGTTGAATGCCTGACCTCAAGCTGTACTACAGAGCAATGGTAATAAAAACTGCATGGTACTGCTACAGCAACAGACAGGTAGATAAATGGAATAGGATCGAAGACCCAGAAATGAATCCACACACCTATGCTCACCTGATCTTTGACAAGGGAGCTAAAACTCTTCAGTGGAAAAAAGGCAGCATTTTCAACAAATGGTGCTGGCACAAATGGTGGCTATCATGTAGAAGACTGGGAATTGATCCATTCTTATCTCATTCTTCTAAGGTCAAGTCTAAGTGGTTGAAGGATCTCCACATAAAACCAGAGACACTGAAACTTATAGAGGAGAAAGTGGGAGAAAGCCTCAAAGATATGGGCACTGGGAAAAATTCCTGAATAGAATAGCAAAGGCTTGTGCTGTAAGATCAAGAATTGACAAATGAGACCTCATAAAGTTGCAAAGCTTCTGTAAGGCAAAAGATACTGTCAACAAGACAAAAGGGCCACCAACAGATTGGGAAAGGATCTTTACCAATCCTAAATCTGATAGGGGACTGATATCCAATATATATAAAGAACTCAAGAAGGTGGACACCAGAAAATCAAATATCCCCATTAAAAAGTGGGGCACACAGTTGCAGCAGCAGCAGGAACAGAGGATCTCAGACCAACCAGAGGCTGGGACCTCTCCCAGCCAGCCAGGACCTCATCCCTCTCTGAACTCAGTGGATAGGGCCCTTGCACACTTTCCACACCCCAGGACATTAGGCACAATTCGGAGTTGAAGGTGAGTGGAGCACAAGGGGGCTTTGAAATCGTGGAGGGTCCAGTGGCCAGGTTGCAGCAGCAGCTGGAACTGTGGATCTCGGACCAACCATAGGCTGGGACCTCTCCCAGTCAGCCAGGACCTCCCCCACCACCTGCTGCCCACCATCATCCCTCTCTGAACCCAGTGGATAGGGCCTCTTGTTGCACTCTCCACACCCCAGGACACTAGGCACACATCCGGGTTAAAGTTTTGTACTCAATTAAAAAGAACAGACCTGAACACCAAAACTCTGTGCACCTTCCCTGCAAAAGGAGAGCTCCCCTGCTGAGACTACTCTGACCACTGAGATTCAGGAGAGAGCTGGGCTCCCAGGTCTGCTGACAGAGGCCAACAGTATCACAGGAGGAACAAGATCCAACCAGAGACAACTATATCAACCAACTCCAGAGATTACAAGATGGCGAAAGGCATAAGTAAGAATCTTAATAACAGAAACCAAGATGACTCACCTTCTTCAGAACCCAGCACTCCCACTTCAACCAGTCCTGGATACCCCAACACACCCGAAAAACAAGAGTTGGATTTAAAAGCATATATCATGGTGCTGGTAGAGGACATGAAGAAGGACATGAAGAAGGACATGAATAACTCACTTAAAGAAATGCAGGAGAACAATGCTAAAGAAGTAAAAGTCCTTAAAGAGGAAACACTAAAATCCTTTAAAGAACTACAGGAAAAGACGACCAAACAGGTAATGGACTTGAGCAAAACCATCCAGGATCTAAAAGGGGAAATAGAAATAATAAAGAAAACCCAAAGTGAGACAAATTTGGAGATAGAAACACTAGGAAAGAAATCAAGAACCATAGATGTGATCATCAGCAACAGAATACAAAAGATGGTAGAGAGAATCTCAGGTGCAGAAGATTCCATAGAGAACATGGGAACAACATTCAAAGAAAATACAAAATGCATATAGATCCTAACTCAAAACACCTGGAAAATCCAGGAAAAAATGAGAAGACCAAACCTACTGATAATAGGAGTACATGAAAAAGAAGATCTTCAACTTAAAGGGCCAGCAAATATTTTCAACAAAATAAAAGAAGAAAACATCCCAAACCTAAAGAAAGAGATGCCCATGAACATACAAGAAGCCTATAGAACACCAAATACACTGGACCAGAAAAGAAATTCCTCCTGACACATAATTATCAAAACAGCAAATGTACTAAATAAAGATAGAATATTAAAAGCAGTAAGGGAAATAGGTCAAGTAACATATAAAGGCAGGCCTATCAGAATTACACCAGACTTCTCACATGAGACTATGAAAGCCAGAAGATCCTGGACAGATGTTATGCAGACCCTAAAAGAACACAAATGCCAACCCAGGTTACTATATCCAGCAAAACTCTCAATTAACATAGATGGAGAAATCAAAGTGTTTCATGATAAAACCAAATTCACACAATATCTTTCCATGAATCCAGCCCTTCAAAGGATAATAAAGGGAAACCACCAAAACAAGGACAGAAACTACACCCTAGAAAAAAACGAAAAAGTAATCCTTCAACAAGCCTAAAACAAGACAGCCACAAGAACAAATCCCAACCTTAACAACAAAAATAACAGGAAGCAAAAACTACTTTTCTTTAATCTCTCTTAACATCAATGGACTCATTCCCCAATAAAAAGACATAGACTAATAGACTGGCTACACAAATAGGACCAAACATTTTGCTGCTTACAAGAAACGTACCTTAGGAAAAAAGACAGATGCTACCTTAGGGTGAAAGGCTGGAAAACAGTCTTCCAAACAAATGGTCCGAAGAAAAAAGCTGGAGTAGCCATTCTAATATCCGATAAAATTGACTTTCAACCCAAAGTTATAAAAAAAAAAAGACAAGGAGGAGCACTTCATACTCATCAAAGGTAAAATCTACCAATATGAACTTTCAATTCTGAATATCTATGCTCCAAATACAAGGGGAGCCACATTAATTAAAGAAACTGTAGTAAAGCTCAAAGCACACATTAAACCCCACACAATGATAGTGGGAGATTTCAACTCCCCACTCTCACCAATGGACAGATCCTGGAAACAGAAACTAAACAGAGACACATGGACACTAACAGAAGTCATGAAACAAATGGATTTAACAGATAACTACAGAACATTTTATCCTACAACAAAAGGATATACTTTCTTCTCAGCACCACATGGTACCTCTTCCAAAATTGACCATATAATTGGTCACAAAACAGGCCTCCACTGATACAAAAATATTGACATTATCTCATGCATCCTATCTGACCACCATGGACTAAGGCTGATCTTCAATAACAACATAAATAATAGAAAGCGAACATTCTCATGGAAACTGAACAATACTCTACTCAATGATTCCTTAGTCAAGGATGAAATAAAGAAAGAAATTAAAGACTTTCTAGAGTTTAATGAAAATGAAGCCACAACATACCCAAACTTATGGGACACAATGAAGGCAGTCCTAAGAGGAAAATTCATTGCCCTGAGTACCTCCAAAAAGAAACTAGAGAGAGCATACTGTAGTAACTTGACAGCATACATAGAAGCTCTAGAACAAAAGGAAGCAAATTCGCCCAAGAGGAGTAGAAGGCAGAAAATAATCAAACTCAGGGCAGAAATCAACCAAGTAGAAACAAAAAGAACTATTCAAAGAATTAACCAAACCAGGAGCTGTTTCTTTGAGAAAATCAACAAGATAGATAAACCCTTAGCCATACTCAGTAGAGACCACATGGACAGTATCTTAATTAACAAAATCAGAAATGAAAAAGCAGACATAACAACAGAACCTGAGGAAATTAAAAACATCATCATCGGATCCTACTACAAAAGGCTATAATCAACAAAGCTAGAAAACCTGGAGGAAATGGACAATTTCCTAGACAGATACCAGGTAACAAATTAAGCCAGGATCAGATTAATGATCTAAACAGGCCCATTTCCCCTAAAGAAATAGAAGTAGTCATCAATAGTCTCCCAACCAAAAAGAAGCCCAGGACCAGATGGTTTTAGTGCAGAGTTCTATCAGACCTTCAAAGAAGACCTATTTCCACCTCTCCTCAAAATATTCCATGAAATAGAGACAGAAGGTACTCTACCCAATTCATTCTATGAAGCCACAATTACTCTGATACCTAAACCACACAAAGATCCAAAAAAGAAAGAGAACTTCAGACCAATTTCCCTCATGAATATCGTTGCAAAAATACTCAATAAAATCCTCTCAAACCGCATCCAAGAACACATCAAAACGATCATCCATCATGACCAAGTAGGCTTTATCCTAGGAATGCAGAGATGGTTTAATATACGGAAATCCATCAACGTAATCAGCTATATAAACAAACTCAAGGACAAAAACTACATGATCATCTCGTTAGATGCTGAGAAAGCTTTAGACAAAATCCAACACCCTTTCATGATAAAAGTCTTGGAAAGATCAGGAATCCAAGGCCCATACCTAAATATAATAAAAGCAATCTACAGCAAACCAGTAGCCAACATCAAACTGAATGGAGAGAAGCTGGAAGCAATCCCATTAAAATCAGGGACTAGACAAGGCTGCCCACTTTGTCCCTACCTATTCAATATAGTACTTGAAATCCTAGCCAGAGCAATTCGACAACAAAAGGAGATCAAGGGGATACAAATTAGAAAGGAAGAAGTAAAAATATCACTGTTTGTAGATGATATGATAATATATATTCGGGACACCCAAAATTCCACCAAGGAACTCCTAAACCTGATAAACAGCTTCAGTGCATTAGCTGGTTATAAAATTAACTCAAACAAATCAATGGCCTTTGTATACACAAAGGATAAGAGGGCTGAGAAAGAAATTAGGGAAACAACACCCTTCACAATAGTCACAAATACTATAAAATACCTTGGTGTGACTCTAACTAAGGAAGTGAAAGATCTTTATGACAAGAACTTCAAATCTTTGAAGAAAGAATTTGAAGAAGATCTCAGAAGATGGAAAGATCTCCCATGCTCATGTATTGGCAGGATTAATATAGTCAAAATGGCTATCCTGCCGAAAGCTATGTACAGATTCAACGCAATCCCCATCAAAATCCCAACTCAATTCTTCAATGAGATAGAAAGGGCAGTTTGCAAATTCATCTGGAATAATAAAAAACCTAGGATAGCAAAAACTATTTCAACAATAAAAGAACCTCTGGGGGAATCACCATGCCTGACATTAAGCTGTACTACAGAGCAATTGTGATAATAACTGCATGGTACTGGTACAGCAACGGAATAGAATTGAAGAGCCAGAAATGAATCCACACACCTATGGTCACTTGATCTTTGACAAGGGAGCTAAAACCATCCAGTGGAAAAAGGACAGCATTTTCAAGGAATGGTGCTGGCACAACTGACTGTTATCATGTAGAAGAATGCAAATTGACCCATTCTTATCCCCTTGTACAAAGCTTAAGTCTAAGTGGATCAAAGACCTCCACATAAAACCAGAGACACTGAAATTTATAGAGGAGAAAGTAGGGAAAACCCTCTAAGATATGGGCACAGGGGAAAGATTCCTAAACAGAACAGCAATGGCCTGTGCGGTCAGATCAAGTATTGACAAATGGGACCTTATGAAATTGCAAAGCTTCTGTAAGGCAAAGGACACAGTCAGCAAGACACAAAGGCCACCAACAGATTGGAAAAGGATTTTTACGAATCCTAAATCTGATAGGGGATTAATATCCAATATCTACAAAGAGCTAAAGAAGCTGGACTCCAGAAAAATGAATAACCCCATTTAAAATGGGGTACAGAGCTAAACAAAGAAATCTCAATGGAGGAATTCTGAATGGCTGAAAAACATCTGAAAAAAATGTTCGACATCCTTAATCATCAGGGAAATGCAAATCAAAACAACACTGAGATTCCACCTCACACCAGTCAGAATGGTTAAGATAAAAAATTCAGGTGACAGCAGATGCTGGTGAGGATGTGGAGAAAGAGAAACACTCCTCCATTGCTGGTGGGATTGCAAGCTTGTACAACCACTCTGGAAGTCAGTCTGGCATTTTCTCAGGAAATTGGACATAGTACTAAGGAAAGATCCAGCAATACTTCTCCTGGGCATATACCCAGAAGATGTTCCAACTGGTAAAAAGGACACATGTTCCACTATGTTCATAGCAGCCTTATTTATAATAGCCAGAAGCTGGAAAGAACCCAGATGTCCCTCAACAGAGGAATGGATACATAAAATGTGGTACATTTACACAATGGAGTACTATTCTGCTATTAAAAACATGAATTTATGAAATTCTTGGGCAAATGGATGTATCTGGAGGATATAATCATTAGTGAGATAACCCAATCACAACAGAAGTCATTGGATATGTACTCTCTGATAAATGGATATTAGACCAGAAACTTAGAATACCCAAGATACAATTTGCAAAACACAAGAAAATTCAGAAGGAAGACCAGCACGTGAATACTTCATTCCTCCTGTGAATAGGAAACAAAATACCCATGAAATGAATTACAGATACAAAGTTTAGAACTAAGATAAAAGGATGGACCATACAGAGACAACTCCACCAGGGGGGATCCATCCCATATTCAGTCATTAAACCCAGACACTTTTGCATAGGACAGCTAGTGCCTACTTAAGGGACCCTGATATAGCTGATTCTTACAGAAGTGGATGCTCATAATCATCTATAAGATGGAACACAGGGCCCACAATGGAGAAGCTAGAGATAGAACCCCAGGAACTGAAGGGGTCTGCAACCCTAGAAGAGGAACAACAATATGAACTAACCAGAACCCCCAGAACTCCTGTCTCTATCTCTATATGTAGCAGAAGATGGCCTAGTCGGCCATCATAGGGAAGAGAGGTCCCTTGGTACTGCAATCTTCATATGCCCCAATACAGGGGAACACCAGGGCCAAGAAGTGGGAGTGGGTGGGCAGGGGAGCAGGGAGGGGTGGGGAGGGGACTTTCAGAATAGCATTTGAAATGTAAATTAAGCAAATATCTAATAAAAAATTGAAAGGAAAAAAAAAAGCGGGGCACAGAAGTAAACAAAGAATTCTCAACTGAGGAATACCAAATGACTGAGAAGCACATGAAAAAATGTTCAACATCCTTAATCTTAAGGGAAATGCAAATCAAAACAACCCTGAGATTCCACCTCACACCAGTCAGAATGGCTAAGATCAAAAATTCAGGTGACAGCCATTGCTGGCCTGGATGTGGTGAAAGGGGAACACTCCTCCATTGTTGGTGGAGTAGGTTTAGATTTGAATGTTTTAATGTTTAAAAAAGAGGAAAAGAGACAGCACTGTCATGTATTATGTCTAAGGAACAATGCCTCTAAGTCTCTGAAAGTGGATTCTTATCTGATATCTGAAGTTGTTGACTCTGTGGTCAGACCTGGATCCTGATGATGTAGAGAGTCATTGCTTGTTGGCCACATTGACCTTATCAAACTATGAATGAAAAGAGCTCCAGTAACTCTAGGCACAGCATTGGTTTAAGAAAGACAAGTGTTTATTCTTTCTACTTATATGAAAGTATGAATGGCAATTAAGATAACCAGTACTAAAGCATACAGCCCAATCACTTCATGCAGAAATAAGAACTTTATCTCAAGTAAAACAAATTAAAGACCTGGACATAAGACATAAAAGCATGAAAGTTCTAGACTTAAATTTAGAATGAGGTCTGGAAAATGATGTCTTGCATGACACCAAAGTTCGTGGGAACAAGGCTGGTATGCAGTGGGATTGTGACATGGCACTGGGCTGTGCAGATTCTGCATAGGTTAGGAAATAAACATTGGTGGGAGGTGGCAGACTAGAACATGGTGGAAAAAGTTAGAAAGCATACATCTGAATAGAAACTAATACCCCAAACCTATAGACAATGTGTACAACTCAGTAGTAATAACCAAGCACTAAGAGAAACTTCTTAAAGTAGAAGACATTTTAACGATTATATCATTATCCCTACTAGAATGACAAAAATGATATCTGTATTTATGCCAAAGTTGTATGAGTTTCCCATTAACTACTAAATACTTTTCTTTGCAGCTTCCACAGGCACAGACAGAAGAATCCTAGAAGCGTGTCTGATGTGGGCTCTTCCAGATCAACCTTGCCTCTAGGGAGTACATTGCAGCTTTGCGTCAATGACACATCCATACTTTGAAAGTTACTTTCATTCCTTACAGACCCTTGTGGTATGCAGTGAGGGCAGAGCAAGAGAGACAGCACTCTTCCAGACTTTGGGATACAAGAACAGCTGAAACATCTTGGACAGATTTCCTCTATTTAAGGGTTACTTGTCACATCTTAATATTTGTGGTTAATTTCTATAGTACACATCAAACACCTGTGGTGAAAGGACAGTTATACAATTTGTAAAAGCTGTGGTCAAAGCAGGGCTTCCCAGAAGGAATTCTTATTTATCTTGTCCAGGACTAGATAACATCCATTTGCCCATGTTGCTCACTTTATGGAGCTTGTACTGCAGAGCTCTAGAGTTGAGGTTTAATCACTGGTTTCAGAAAGAATGAAAGTGTATACAGCAAATCTGTGGCCTACAAAGCAGGTCTTATGATTTGTGGGGATGAATAGAATATGTATTTAATGAACAAATAAAAGAAGGATTTGAAAACTGGTTCCCAGTGAAATTCCCCAGGACATAAGTTACAGCCACTAGAACTACTAAAGTCATTCAGCAGAGTAAGGACATTGTATTGTGGTAAGAGTGTACATTAGTTCTGCTCTGAGACTGTGCAGGTTCTAATGGAGTCTCCCATGTGATTGAATATATTTATCAAGTCATTCTCTGAAAGGTCAGCATGCAACAGTTCTTGATAAATAAATAAGGCCAAACAGTTATCTAGAGACATATAGGCAAAATAATCATGCCATTGTTCCTCAAGACATGTTTCTGAATGTCCCACTGACTGGATAGATGGCAGGGATATGGATCTAGCTAGTCTTAGCAAGTACAGCGTGCTTAGAGGGATTATGCCTAAACCAGTACTTGCCATTTATAAAGACAATGTTAGGCACAGCATGATCAGAATGGACATTCCATGCTGGAGATATTTGACTTTGTACCATATAGTCCCTATGATGGAAAACAGTTCTCTGAGATGACCTCAAATCCTCTGACACTCTTATTAGAATGCAGTCTTTTCCTAGCTTATCTTGAGCATAAACTTGGTCATATATTGACCAGTAGCGAAATCTCACCCATGTCAACCTCCTGTATTTGTCTCCAAGATTCAAAGTGTTAATATTTCATTTTCTACTTCCTAGATGATGCTGTAGCCAGAATGGGTAAATTGTACGAAAATTAATGTATGGCAATCATATTCCCAATGGTTATGACATTAACAAGTAGATTCTTCTAGAAGCGGATTGGGATAAAAGGGAAGAGCCTCTAGGCATAGGGTGGTTCTCTTATAAAAAGAGACTCAGGAAACCACCTTCTCCTTTTGACAGGGACTGCCATGTTCTGAAAATGTCATTTATAAACCAGTAAATAGACTGCTACCACATAGGAAATCTTTTGACACGTTCATCTGAGACTGCATATCCCCCAGAACTGCAGGAAATTGGTACCATAGGCTATGCATAATAAAATTATAATATGACTTGGTATGTGTACTCTTGTTATACAAGACAAAATGGACTAAGGCAGATGTTCACACTGAAACACATTTGTCATACTGTGAGGAAATAACTATCTTGTTGAGAGAACCACAGGGAAAGAGCTGAGTTTCCTTATACTGGTAGACCTGAAATATGTATGGGCAGTTCTCGTGGGAAAAATATTTTGGTTTAAATACTGTTTACAAATATTCATCATCAAAATACACTCTGCTTCAGACAGGTCGATGATGACCCCTCCCTCCTGAGCAACAATTGAAACCATCATTAAAAGAAAGAATAAGAAAGGCCAGGGAAACACTTTTGTTTTATGAATCAACCTATTTTTATACTCACGATTCCTGCTTATGATTTTCAAGAATTTGTGTGAAAATGGTGAGGTGGGTGTGGTTCCTGAACCTTGAATACAAATTACTTTAATTTTGAAAGACTCTAATTTACACATATGCCAAGTGCAATCATTCCAGACACAGCCTGATCAGCATTGCTGATGAGGAGACCAGACTTGGAGGGCTTCCCTCTTTGAGGCATCTGTTGTCTTGTTAATTAGGCTTGTTAATTAGCCCAGTGTCCTGTGGTATGTTTCTGCATGTCTCCTGGAACCCCAGCTCTGCCCATCTCACCAGGGAATCTGCCCAGCTCACCAGTGCAGGAGGGACATTTCTCAATGCTTCAGGCTTCCTGTCAAACTCCAGAGGCCTGCACAGAACCGACTGGGGTGGAGGGGCCTTCCCCCTTTTTCCTCAGTGCTTGTTCTTCATTAAACAGTCGCTTTGAGCAGCCATGTAGCCTTGGCAATCTTTCTTTTCCCCATCCCCCAATCTCATTCCAGCCCTGGACCAATTCCAACAGGGAACCCCTGTCTGCGAATATGGGGTTTACTGCGGGCAGTGGACCCCAACAGGTACATGTCTTCTGTATATACCCTGTGTATCAGAGTTCCCAGCTGACTCTCAAGCACAGCTTTTTTCAGGAAACTATCAAAGAACTAGGGTCTTCAACATCAGGGAGCAGGAAGGCAGTAGAGCAGGTTACAAACCAGGACCTTTAGATTAACACCCAAACTGGGGAGAATCTAGGCAATGGCAAGTGTGTGGGCATGTGGTCATTGGCTAGAGAGCTGAAGAGAGTGAGGAGAGGGTCATGCTCATCTAAGGGGTCCAAGTATCAAAAAGATGAGATGGTCAACTCTGGGCAACATTAGACTGGAGAATTTTTTTCCTCTTACATGCAAGTTTGTTAAGAGATCTATGGAACTTTGAGTACTAAGGGAAAGTTGCTAAAGCACAGAAAACTATGTTATTTTAATTCCTTATATTCTGTTTCAGGTTGTAGAAGGATTTCAGAAAATCAAACTTACAAATAGAAATAAGGTCTTTATGTTGGAGAGATATTTTTGTGTATTGTAGCTCTGTATATTGGACATTATTGTCAAGATATTCCTTGGTAGATGAATGGGTAAAGAGAATGTGGTATACATACATAAACTTTGTCTGTGTTTGTGCTTATGTGTGTACATAGTGGAAAACTAATCAACCTTAAAAAGATGGAATTTTTAATAACTGAAATGGTACTGTTGGACATTTATTGTGTAATAATCAGACATAAATAGTGCAGGACAACATGGTGTCACATAGCCAAGATAAAAAGCAATTTCTTTTTTTCTTGGACATGTGCAACCAAGTGGTCCTGCACTTTGTGTGTCTGGATATTACACAGTAAATGACCACCAGTACCATCGCATTTATTGAAAATTCCATCTTTTTATGTTTGACTAGTGTTCCACTATATATACACATGAACAAACACACACACACACACACACACACACACACACACACNCACACACACACAAAGTTTATGTGTGTATAACACATTGTCTTTACCCACTGGTCTACTAAGGGATATCTGTTGTTAATAATGTACAATATACAGAGCTATGATATACAAAGATATCTCTGCAGCATAAAGTTTATTTCTATTTGAAAGTTTGGTTTTCTGAAATCTCTCTACAACCAGAAAAAGAATATAAGGAAATAAAATAACATATTTTTCTGTGCTTTACTAACTTTTCTTGGCCACTCAAAGTTCCACAGATCATTTAAGAAACTTGCAGGATAGAGGAAAGGTTTCCCCAGTCTAATGTTGCTCAGATGGTCACCTTCCCATCTTCTTAATACTTGGGCCCCTTAGGTGACAGTGACCCTCTCCTCATTCTCTTCAACTCTCTAGCCAATGACCACATCTCCACACACTTGCCATTGCCTAGATTCTCCCCAGTTTGGGTGTTAATCTAAAGCTCCTGGTTTCTGACCTGCTCCACTGTCTTCCTGCTCCCTGATGTGAATGACCCTAGTTCTTTGAAAGTTTCAGTGAATAAAGCTATGCTTTTGAGTCAGCTAGGAACTCTGATGCACAATGTATACAAAAAACCCATGTACCCAGCTCTTTCATATCATATGCTCTGTGATAGGAATGATCACACATGCCATATGTATAAATTAGAATCTTCTTAAGTTAAAGTAATTTGTATTCAAGGTTCAGAAACCACAAAGACCTCAGCATCATCACACAAATTCTTGAAAACCAAAGAAGGAATTATGATCTTAAAAATTGGTTGGTTAAGAAAATATAGGTGTTTCCCAGGTCTTTCCTTTTCTTTCTTTTACTGATGGCTCTTATATGGTGTCGCCGAGCATGAAGGGCACTACTAGAATGGCTTTGGAGTTCAACATCCTAGCAAAATAACAATCACTTGCTAGGCTTTCTCATGTTCTAGCAATCACCAAGGCCATACATCCCACCCCACTACATCTCCCTGTAAAGAAAGAGACCTGAACCCCACTTGGGTTGCACATAAATCCTGCATCCCCATTGTAGAAAACTGAATAAACAAAGAATAAGAAGTTGTTCATCAAAATATCCCATAAGGACAGAACTTTCTACCACTAATCTAGGATGAGTTTTCAGACTCATTCTGGAGAAACTAGGTGAAAAGATGAAGTCCCCACTTCATCAATGCATTTACAAAGAAAAGGTTGATATTCAAAATAATCCACACAAGTCACACATTCTCTCACTGTGTATGTGCATGAATATACTTTGCTTTCCTACTGCCCTGAAAGATGTCATTACAAAAAAGGGGGGGGGATTTCAAACAACACACACATGTGTTGTATCTCATATTTATTATTCAGACATTGGACAGTGCCATGGGCACAGAGATGAGTAGTTCTCTAGGATGTAGAGAGTTTACTGTAGAAAAATTCTCAAGCATAGTTGGTAAGTTGGTACTGGTGTTAAGAAGGACCATGAGACTGGCTGTGAGCTGAGACCAGATGAACAGAGTACTTCCAATACAACTTAGCTCAGGAGGCATGGGTCATTATCAACCTGTCTGAAGCTCACACGTAAACTACTACCTATAAACTAAACATTATAAACCAAAATATTTTCCCTAAGAGAACTACCAATATATATTTCAGGTTTACCAGTATAATGAGCCTCGGTTCTTTTGCTGTGGCTCCCTCAACATGACTCAGATTTCCTCACAGTATGACAGATGTGTTCCAGTGTGAACATCTGCCTTAGTCTGTTTTGTCTCTTATAACAGGAGTACATATAACAAGTCATATAATAATTGTATTATGCATAGCCTGTGGTACCAATTTCATGCAATTCTGGGGAATATGCAGTCTCAGATGAATGAGACAAAAGATTTACTATGTGGTAATGGTCAAATAACTAGTATATAAATGACATTTTCAGAAGATGTCAGCCCTCACAAAAAGGATAAGGTGGTTGTCTCTTTTATAAGAGAACCACCCTATCCCTGGAGGCTCTTCCTTTTATCACAATCCCCTGCAAGATGACTCCACTAGTGAATGTCATAAACTTGGAGTGTGATTGCTATTCATTAATTTTAGTAGGACTTAACCATTCTGGCCACAGCATCATCTAGGAAGGAGAAAATAAAATATTAACACTTTGAATCTTGGAGACAAATGCAGGATGTTGACATATTTGAGATTTTGATCTTGGTCAAGAAATGACCAAGTTGTTGCTCAAGAGTAGCTAGGCCAAGCCTGCATCCTGATGGCAGTGTCAAAACATTTGGGGTCATCTCAAAGCACTGTTTTCCCTATTAGGGACTATATGGTAGAAAGTCAGTGCATCTCCAGCATGGAATGTCCATTCTGATCAAGCTGTGCCTATCATTACCATTATAAATGGCCAGTACTGGTTTAGGCATAATGCCACTGAGCACACATCACTTCCTAAGACTAGCTAGATCCATCTCCTTGTCATCTGTCTAGTCAGTGAGACATTCAGAAGATATTATGTCTAAAGGAACAATGGCATGGGTGTTTTAGCCACATAAACAGTCTTGTCTATAAAACTGTTTAGCCTTATCAATGGCCAAGAAATGTTGCATGCTGTTGTTTTAGAGAATAACTTGATAAATACACTTCAATGACCCCATTAGAATCTGCACAATCTCACAGCCTAATTATTGTACAATCTCCCTATAGTACAATGTCCTTACTCTGCTGAATGGCTTAATTAGTTCTAGTGTTTGTAACTTAGGTCCTGAGGAGGGTCACTAAGAACTAGTTTTCAAATCCTTCTGTGCATGTTCATTGAATATGTATTCTAGTCATCCCCACAAAGCATAAGCCCTGCTTTGTAGGCCACACATTTCCTGTGTACACTTTCATGCTCTCTGAAAATAGTGATTAATCCTCAGCCACAGAGCTATGCAGTACAAGCTCCTTAAAGTAAGCACCAATGGGCAAATGGGTGTTATCTAGTCCTGGGCTAGATAAATATGAATTCCTTCTGGAAAGCCCTGCTTTGACCACAGCTTTTACAAATTGATTAACTGTTCTTTCAACACAGGTGTTTGAGGTATACAATAGAAATTAACCACAATTATTAAGATATCACAATGACCCTTAAATACTGGAAATCTGTCTAAGGTATTTCAGCTGCTCTCATCCAAGGTCTAAACAGGAGACTGTTGTCTCTCTTTCTCTGCTCTCACTGCATACCACAAGGGTCTGAAAGTAATGAAATTAACTTTCAAAGTATGGATGTATCATCGAGGCCTAGCTGCAATGGACTCTATAAAGGCAAGCCTGCTCTGGAGGAGACCACATCATCAGACACCATTCTAGGGTTCTTCTGTCTGGGCCTGGGGTAGCTGCTAAGAAAGTATTTAGTAGTTAAAGCGAAACTCATACAACTTATGCCAAAACACAAATCTCCCTTTCATTTCAGGAGGATAAAATAATCTTTAAAATGTCTTCTAATGTTGGAAACTAAAAAGGGGGGTTCCTGGAGAAGAGGAGGAGGGGAAAATCTCAAACCCTGCCAGAGTTTTACCTATTTTCTGATCAGTCAGGGATGGGCGAGTTGCCATACACTTTCCACTCATCCCTGGGTGGGCATTTAAGCCTCTAACCCATTCTTCAGGTGGTGGCCAAGGGGCAGCCCTAGCTCTGAACCCTGGAGCTACTTTGTTAAAGCCACAAGAATTATAGGAAGAGGTTCCCAACACCTGTGAGAGTGCCCACAGCAGATCTTGACAGGAGCAGAGACTCTCTATAGTTTTAGAGCTTTATTATAAAAAAAAATGTAGGGAGAAAGAGAGAAGGGAGAGAGAGGGGGGGGTCTAGAGAGAAAGAGTAAGAGGGAGAGAGGAGAGGAGAAGACAAAGAGAAAGAAAAGAGGAGGTGAGAGAAGTGAGAGGTAAGAGGAGCAAGAGAGTGAGTTGGGGGCCTAACAGTCCCTTTTATGGTCTTCACTGTTGCTAGGTGAGGAATTTAGCCTGAAGGTCAGAAGATTGGGCCATTGCCTACCTGACTACTGACCATTTTTTTTTCTCTTCTTGGAAGCTGGGGGGGAGGTGTGATAACTTAGGCAGGAGCCAGAGTTCCATGAACATAAGGGAACACCTACCATGTCATGCAGGTGAATTATGACTTCAGGGTACAGACCTCAACTCAACTGGAGAGCAGCCTGTCTGTGCATAGCCCAATGCCCACTTTCTACTTTAAGAAATACATCTTAGTAGTGCTTGGTTTTGGCTACTGAGTTGCACATGTTGTCTGTGTTTGGGGTATTAGTTTCTACTCAGAGGTTTGCTTTGCTAACCTTTACACCATTTTCTAGACTGCCACATCCCACTGATGCTTATTTCCTCACCTATGCAGAAGCTGCCCAGGCCAGTGCAATCCCACTGTTGGGGTCCACTGCCCGCAGTGGACTGGGTTCCTGGAGGATTGGCCCGAAGCTGAAATGAAACTAAGGGAGTGGGGGAAGAAAGAAGGTCTCCGAGACTACATGGTTGCTTCTGCTTAGAACGACTCTTTAATGGTGGACAAGCATTTGGGGATAAAGGAAGGGGAACCCCGCCCCCAGTCTTCTGCGCAGGCGTTCTGGAGTTTGGCGGGAACCCTGAAATCTCGTGACATCTCTCAGGTTGCGCAGGTGGGCTGGTGGTAGGTGGGCCGCTGGTAAGCTGGGCGGAGCCGGGTGACCTAGGAGACGTGCAGAACCTGCTGCAGGGGTACCGGGCTCTCTTAGCCTAGTTAACAACACAGTGGATGCCTTTGGGTGCGGCACGGCTCTGGTCAATTGCACCAACTGTGTTGGTGGGGAAGGACACCACACCCACAATCCCACTTGGCCACCTGCCTTGTTCCCAGAACCTTTGGTGTCATACAAGACATCACTGTCCAGACCTACTTCTAAATTTTCATCTAGTAGTTTTATGCTTTTATGTCTCATGTTCAGGCCTTTAATTTGTTTTACATGAGATAAAAGTTCTTATTGTGCATGAAATGAGTGGGTTGTATGCTTTAGTACTGATTGTCTTAATTGACAATCATACTTTCATGCAAGTAGAATAAACACTTGTCCTTCTTAGACCAATGCTATGCCTAGAGTTACTGAAGCTCTTTTCCTCAATAGTTTGATATGGCCAATCTTGTCAACAAGCATTGACTCACCACATCATCAGGATCCAGGTCTCACTACAGAGTCAACAACTTAAGATATCAGAAGAATCACTCTTCAGAGAATTAGAAGGATTGTTCCTTAGACTAATGCATGACAGTGCTGTTTCTTTTCTTGTTTTTGTAACATTAAAAACATCCCAATCTGCTGGGTGTGCTGGCACATGCCTTTAATCCCAGCACTTGGGAGGCAGAAGCAGGTGGATTTCTGAGTTTGAGGACAGCCTGGTCTACAGACTGAGTTCCAAGACAGCCAGGAATACACAGAGAAACCCTGTCTTGAAAACAAAAACAACAAAAAAAACAAAAATCAAAAACAACAAACAAACAAACAAACAAAAGATTCAAATCTAAGAACAAACCCAAGCTGTAACAGGAAGCAATAGCTGTGTCCTCCTCATCCTCACCAGCTTATACCAAAGGCAGCCACCAAACACATGGACCAAGGCCTGTCATGGGGGAAGCTGTCATGTGGGAATAAAAATATCAAGAAGACCTTGAGGGTTAATCCTTCTCCTTGTCAATGTAGACCCATTCATACTGCAGGGCCTCTCTAGGATCCTTCTCTTCACAAATATCTTCATATAGACAGACAGACAGACAGACAGGCATGCATGTACGCACGAACACACACACACACACACACACACACACACACACACTGTTCCTTATGTTTTTTTGTCTCGTAGGAAACCCACAACCATGAGGATGTTCACTTTGGTCACCACCCTTCTCCTGCTGACCCTATACACCCAGGTTGAATCTCCCCAAGGAGACAGACCAGGAACAGTTGGTCAAGGAGAACCAGTATGTTTCTATATCCTTTGGAGGCAATGACAATGCTGCTATCCAAAATGCAGGTGAGAGGAATCATTTTTCTAGAGACATGGAATGGAGAGAAGCTCTGAATTTGTGTCACACAGCTGACTTTATTCCCACTTTATTGTCCTCTTGGAACATCAAGTACCATATAGATCAATTTTTTTTAAGAAAAGTTTGTGTGTGTGTGTGTGTGTGTGTGTGTGTGTGTGTGTGTGAATATCACTCAGTTTAATTCATAATGAGACTCAGTGACTAGTTCTATACTTTTTTCTTGTAGATATAAATGGCTACACTTGGTCTAATTTATTTATCTATTATACTTTAAAAATGGAAATGTCTGTTTAGGTACTTATGTAATGGCAGGAGCAGACAAATAAAAACAAAATTAAGACAAATGGGGATTATTCTTTATTAGTCTTTTTGCTTATCATGTATATTTAATAATTGTGATTGCTCCCCTTGCTGGTAGTAAGGACCAATGTAGAGAACCAATTTTACTCAGCACATATCTTGCCAAGATCTCTCATGCCCTGCTGACACAGACACTAAGTACGATACATTGTCTCTTTATCCCCAGATGTGAAATCAGTCTTGATCTGCTATTGCAGACTCCAGGATGTGTTATTGGAGAACGGGTTACTGGGGCCTGAGGTTACTGTGGTCACATCTACCTACTGTGCTGCTCCTGAGCACTAAAAACAAGAACAATAAGTTTGTCATCTGGATCCCAGACATTGGATAGTTGGAATTTGATTTTGCTTTTGATTGTGACTCTGCCCTGATGTTTTTCCCTCTTGAGGGAAGTATTTTAGTGGAGCCCACAGTTAAGAGACTTTTAATTGTAAAATGACTCTGGAATTTAAAAGATATTAGATATTTTTAAAAGATTGAACTTTTAATATGTAAAGACTGTGGGACTTAAGTTATTTCAGATCTTGGGGATGAATAAGAACTAAGGGTCTTACTAGTGATGTGTTTGTGTGTCAAATTGACAAGGGGTCAATTGCACTGGCTGCTGTTGAGTGTCAACTTGACACAGGCTGGAGTTATCACAAAGAAAGGACTTTCAGTTGGAGAAGTGCCTCCATGAGATCTAGCTTTGGGGCAATTTCTCAATTAGTGATCAAAGGGGAGGGCCCCTTGTGGGTGGGACCATCTCTGGGCTGGTAGTCTTGGGTTCAATAAGACAGCAGGCTGAGCAAGCCAGGGGAAGCAAGCCAGTAAAGAACATCTCCCCATGGCCTCTGCATCAGCTCCTGCTTTCTGACCTGCTTGAGTTCCAGACCTGACTTACTTGGTGATGAACAGCAATGTGGAAGTGTAAGCTCCCCAACTTCCTTCTTGGTCATGATATTTGTGCAGGAATAGAAACCCTGTCTAAGACACCTTCCAATGTTTCAACTTGTTCATTCAACTTAAAATAGCATGATGCACTATATCTCATCAGTGGTCAGTACATAAATGAAGAACAAACTCACTCCCAAGAGCTCTCATAGCCAAAGTGTGCATTAAAGTCTTAACCACAACAACAAAAGGCACAAATGGCTAAGAAGCACGAGCTAAAGGGAAGCTGGGGTCACCTTCTTGGTCTTGCCTTGGGATTGGATGGAGGAAGCAAAGAGGTTAAGGAGCAAAGTGATGCAGAAGGCAGGTAGGATGGCTGTGTGTGCTGGCTACAGGAAATCAATTAGAATATCAGAGACAGGAACAGAGAGCCATCAAGTCCAGAAGCATAAGAGAGCCCTGCTTATGTCACTGATTGACTTCTGCAAGGATTTTATAATTCAGAGCAAGAGAGAACAAACTGCTAGCTCACACAGCTCTTAGGCAACAGGTGTTTGCATTTAATCAAGAAAATTTAATTTGGTTTAAGTTTTGTCCATCTTTTTTTTTCCAACTTTTATTAGATATTTTCTTCATTTACATTTCAAGTGTTATCCAGCAAGTTCCCTATACCCTCCCCCCTCCCGTCCCTGCTCCCCTAGCCACCCGCTCCCACATCTGGGCCCTGGAGTTCCCCTGTACTGGGGCATATAAAGTCTGCATGACCAAAGGGCCTCTCTTCCCAATGATGGCCAACTAGGCCATCCTCTTCTATATATGCAGCTAGAGACATGAGCTCAGGGGGTACTAGTTAGTTCATGCTATTCTTCCACCTATAGGGTTGAAGACCCCTTCAGCTCCTTGGGTACGTTCTCTAGCTCCTTCCTTGGGAACCCTGTGTTCCATCTAATAGCTGACTGTGAGCTTCCACCTCCATGTTTGCCAGGCATTGGTATAGTCTCCCACGAGACAGCTATATCCGAGCCCTTTCATCACTATCTTGCTGGTATATGCTATAGTGTCTATGTTTGGTGGCTGATTGTGGGATGGATCCCTGGCAGCTGCAGTCATTGGGTCCATCCTTTGGATTCAGCTTCACACATGATCTCAGTAACTCTTTCAATGTGTGCTTTCTTCTTAATTCTAGGAAGGGGTGACATGTCCACATTTTGATCTTCCTTCTTGAGTTTCATGTGTTTAGTAAATTGTATCGTGGGTAGTCTAGGTTTCTGGGCTAATATCCACATATCAGTGAGTACATGTTATATGAGTTCTTTTGTGATTGGGTTACCTCACTCAGGATGACAGCCTCCAGATCCATCCATTTGCCTAGGAATTTCATATATTTATTGTTTTTAATAGCTGAGTAGTACTCCATTGTGAAAACATACCAAATTTTTTGTATCCATTCCTCTGTTGAGGGACATCTGGGTTCTTTCCAGTTTCTTGCTATTATGAATAAGGTTGCTATGAACATAGTGGAACATGTGTCCTTATTACCAGATGGAATATCTTCTGGATATATGCCCAGTAGAGGTATTGCAGGATCTTCCTGTAGTACTATGTCCAGTTTTCTGAGGAACCGCCAGACTGATTTCCAGAGTGATTGAACCAGCTTGCATTCCCACCAACAATGGAGGAGTGTTCCCCTTTCTCCACATCCATGCCAGCATCCGTTGTCACCTGAATTTTTGATCTTAGCCATTCTTACTGGTGTGAGGTGGAATCTCAGGGTTGTTTTGATCTGCATTTCCCTGATGATTAAGGATGTTGAACATTTTTTCATGTGCTTCTCAGCCATTCGGTATTCCTCAGTTGAGAATTCTTTGTTTAACTCTGTACCCCACTTTTTAATGGGGATATTTTATTTTCTGGTGTCCACCTTCTTGAGTTATTTATATATATTGGATATCAGTCCCCTATCTGATTTAGGATTGGTAAAGATCCTTTCCCAATCGGTTGGTGGCCCTTTTGTCTTGTTGACAGTATCTTTTGTCTTACAGAAACTTTGCAACTTTATGAGGTCCCATTTGTCAATTCTTGATCTTACAGCACAAGCCTTTGCTGTTTTGTTCAGGAATTTTTCCCCAGTGCCCATATCATCGAGGCATTTCCCCACTTTCTCCTCTATAAGTTTCAGTGTCTCTGGTTTTGTGTGGAGGTCCTTCAATCACTTAGACTTGATCTTAGTACAAGGAGATAAGAATGGATCAATTCCCAGTCTTCTACATGATAGCTGCCAGTTGTGCCAACACCATTTGTTGAAAAGGCTGGTTTTTTTCCACTGGATAGTTTTAGCTCCCTTATCAAAGATCAGGTGACCATAGGTGTGTGGATTCATTTCTGGGTCTTCGATCCTAATCCATTGATCTACCTGTCTGTTGCTGTACCAGTACCATGCAGTTTTTATTAAGATTGCTCTGTAGTACAGCTTGAGGTCAGGCATGGTGATTCCACCAGAGGTTCTTTTATCATTGAGAAGAGTTTTTGCTAGTCTAGGTTTTTTGTTATTCCAGATGAATTTGCTAATTGTCTTTTCTAGATCCTTGAAGAATTGAGTTGGAATTTTGATGGGGATTGCATTGAATCTGTAAGTTTTGTCCATCTTAATGGAGGAGCAAATTCTGGTGTTTTATCTTGTTCACAGGATCTTTGTCTTCTTCTCTGTTAAGACCGCAGCATTTGTAAACCATTGAACAGTTGCCAATCTCATGAGTACGGCCACTGCACTCATGACGAACGCACAGACCAAAATTCAGAAAGCAAGTTAGAGGATTATGGATTTTTTGGCTAAAAGCTGAAAGATAAGTAAGAAAAACCACACATTAGAATTGAAATTGCCAGGTCAGAAGTACATACCAAAGTGTTCTTATGATGAGTAGATAACAGAAGGCTACTCCTCCCAAATATGGATGTCTGTTTTAGCAATTCTGAATCCAATTCTTGATAGAGACAGGCACTGTTGCAGTGTAGAAGGGGTGGTGGTTTTCCTAGGACCCAAATCTTGAAGTGTCTGCTCCAACCCTGACTGATTGGAGCTTTCAGGGATGGAAGGTAGGAGATCAGGAAAGATTCTGTGGGAGTCCCTAGCTACTTCTTAGTAGCCCTCCCTTTGCTTTTCATCATACAAGTCCCTTGTTCTAGTATCTGAAACATACACTGCTTGTGACTGTGCACATGAATGTGCATGTGTGCACACACATATACAGGACAGAGGTTGGCCAACGATATGTTCATCAACTACTCTCTGGCCCATTACTTCTTTTAGCTCCCTTTCTTGAGTTGTCTAAACCTATTATTCTGTTTGTCTAATGGCAAGTATGAAACACAGCTTGGAGCCTGGAAAGATGACTCAGCAGTTAAGTGTGCATAATTCTCCTGCAGAAGACCTGAGATAAGTTCCTAGTACCATATCA
>LR752833.1:3478-56297 GCA_902729485.2 Mus minutoides | reverse complement strand
GGAAGGGGAGGAGAGGGGATGGGAGGATGAGGGAAGGGAGGAGGGCAAGATCCAAGGTGGCTGGGGGCTCTTTTATCCCACAACACACTGCAGGTGATGATGTCAGCAGCTGCTAGTGTTCCCCCCCCCCCTTGCCCAGAGCAGGCTAGTGGGATTGAGAACAGGCCTGTGGGATTGCCTGTATACTAACAGCTCCATTCCATGGGATGGGTCAGGAAGGATAGAGGGGAAACCAGAGGGAATGGATACAAGAATGTCCTTGTGTTTCCTGGAACCAGGAAGAGAGCTGTTCCATTCCCACTTCCCTTGTGTGATAAGCTGAAGCCCTGAGCAAGGCCATTTTTTTCTTTTCTTTTGGTTCCCATTGCCTGTGTTAAGTATTTCATCACAGATATGAACAATAACAATACAGAAGGGTGTTTGTGGCTGTGGATTTATTGTAGCTGCTGATAGCAAGGCAAGTGTCCCATAACAGTTCTGGGACAGGGGACAATGGGCCAGTGACTACTGGGAGGTAGGAGGGGAGGCCAGTCAGCACAGGGGACATATGGTGTTCCTCTTTTGGGGAGACCATCTATGTCAGGTCAGAGTCAGACTGGAGAAGCTCAGAGGGGCCACTGGGAGGGACTTGAGCCAGCTGGCACCAGGAACAGTCCCATCAGCAGCTGGATTTCTGTCCACAGCTGGCCTGTCTGGAGCAGGCAGGGTGGCACAGCAGGGACACAGAGGAGGTTGAGCGGCAGCAGCTGGGCTGGCAGGAGGAGGCACAGCAGGAGGAGGTGGGCACACAGCAGGCAGGTCTGCACACAGGGCGACACAGCAGGGACAGGCTGGAGCAGGGCTTGCAGCACACAGGAGCACAGCAGGAGGGCTGGCAGCAGCAGGAGGAGTAGATGGGTGTGCAGCAGACAGGCTTGCAGCAGACAGGCACACAGCAGGGGGATTGACAGCATGAGGACTGGCAGCATGATCCAGAGCAGATGGGTGTGCAGCAGACAGGCTTGCAGCAGAGGGTCACACAGCAGGGCTGCTGGCAGGGGGAGCAGGTGCAGCAAGCTGTCTGGCAGCTAGACTGCTGGCAGCATGAGGGTGTGCAGCAGGAAGATTGGCAGCAGGGGCTGGACACACAGCTCACTGGGGTGCAGACAAGGGTCAGGCAGGGGGCTGGGACACAGCAGCTGGAGGCACAGCAGCTGGGCTGGCAGCAGCTGGGGGCACAGCATGGGGGCTCACAGTAGCTCTCCTGGCAATTGTCTGCCTGCCATGAGGCACCTAGGCAGGTGCTGGGCGAGCAGATCCGGCTGCCACAACCCAAATTACTGGAGCAGACAGAGGTGGTGGACGCAGCGATCACGCAGGTTCTTGTGCAGCAGGTGTTAGCCATGGTGGGGTTGGACTGGGAGGGGTGCCTGTGTGAGCGTGAGGGTGTTGTGTGTGTGAGGCGCCCAGCCCTGTGGTTTTTATGTGCCTCTTGTGTATGCTTCCTCATGAAGCGAGACCATCTTTCCTTTCCTTGTTGATTGCCTTGTTCCCAGACAACACAAGCCAGTTTATGACTGGGAGCGTGGGTCACGGCAGGGCCGAGGCACATCCTTATCCTGAGAGAGATCATGTGACACCTTGATTGGGTGGAGCTGGGGCCTCTGAACCTCCCCTTGTGCCTCTCACACTGTCCTTAGGAAGACAGACTCCATCGGACATGGTTCCCACTGGCCCCTTGTCATGCCCTTCCATGCCGCAGGCCCCTCTGTTCCTGCAGACAGTGACCACCCTTATCTCCAGCCTGCAGCGGGTCCTTTTTCCTCTGTCCCACAGACTCAGCGGGTCCTTCCCTCCACCCCACAGACTTTGGTTGTACCACAACTTATTACAATAACATGCTATTCTGTGGTTGTTGTTTTTTGGTTGGTTGGTTGGCTGGTTGGTTGGTTGGTTGTTGGTTGGTTGGTTGTTGGTTAGTTGGTTGGTTGGTTGTTGGTTGGTTGGTTGGTTGTTAGTTGGTTGGTTGGTTGTTGGTTGGTTGGTTGGTTGTTGGTTGGTTGGTTGGTTGTTGGTTGGCTGGTTGGTTGGTTGGCTGGTTGTTTGTTTGTTTGTTTGTTTGTTAGTTGGTTGGTTGGTTGTTGGTTGGTTGGTTGGTTGTTGGTTGGTTGGTTGGTTGGTTAGTTGGTTGGTTGGCTTAGTTTTTGTCTTTAGATATGACCCAGTTCCCTAGGGTGGAGGATAACATTTTGCTCTCTCACCCTCTCCCATTCTGGAGGCAGTACTACTGTCTCAGTTTCTCTTAAATCAGAGTATTGTTGGAATTTCCAACCCTAATAAGCCCCTATAAAAACACACAATCCAGTGATTATAATTATAAGCCATATGCCTAGGTTGGGCAGATCTAACACTCTACTAACTTATTCCCCAGCTGTAAGACCCTTTTCCACTGTGGTCTCTCCCAGCCATGAGCTTCTGGTCCATCTCAGCTTCTCCTCCTCTTCCTCATTCACATCCCTCCCGCCCCCGAATGTTTTTCCTCTCCTTCTACCTGTCCCCACTCGAGCCTCCAGCCTCCAGCCCCACCTTTCTCCTCCGCTGCCCAATCACCAGCTTTAGCTTTTTATTGATCAGATAAATGGGGGAAAAGGTTCACATGACATCACCTGGGTACGTGATGGTCTGCTTGTCGGGGGACATCCCCTCCTGAGAAACCAGTATTAACATCAGCATACGGACAGCATCAGGCCAACTCAGTACATCAGGGCACCAGCCATTTATTATTTAGTGATACTTTATTTCCTATCCATTTCGGTATTCTCTTTCCTGAGTGTTTTGGTGTCCGGTGGACAGGTTTAATCTCTGCACTCATGTGCATTTCAGTTTGCTTTTTCCCTCTTGGGGCTGGTCACTTCTGTTTGTGTTTGTTTTCCTTCATCCCAGTCATCACACCTTCCCAGACTGTCCCTTAAGTGTCCCCAAACTCAGAGGACAAACACCTCCAGTCACTGATCGTGTTATTTCTTGTAAACATCACTTCTGATACTCTGAATTCACAGGCCAGTCTGGTTTGACCCTCCTCTCAACCCTGACTGACCCTTCCTCAACCCTGGCATCTTTTGATTTTGTGGTAGAGATATTTTGTTGAGAGCTCTTGTGCCTGTGTTTATTAGGGGAGAGGATGGGATGTCTGTGTGCTTGCTTTGGGCTGTGTCTTTATCGGGTGTTGGTTTCGGGGTCACATTGGCTTAGCAGAATCAGGTAGGCGGTGCCGCTTCCTGTTTCCCAGCAGACAGAGGGGTACTGGTGCAGCTCCTCCTGGAGGATTTGGTGAATTGCAGCAGTGAGCATGTCTGGCCTTGAGCTTTTCTCTGCTATGAGACAATTTCTGGTTCACACTCAACTGACCGTTGTAAAACTGTCTAGTCTATGTATGTATGCCCATTTGACCCATTCTGGTAGGTCGTACATGTTGAGGCATGTGTCCATTTCACATTCCCTCTAGATTTTCCAGTTTATGGCACCATAAGGATGGCTGCCTGGATTAGAGTAGTGTCTGTAAATAAACACCCTTTAAAGCTAAACATTATTTTATTAATTCCCCTGTCTCTTCCTCTCAGCCAGTCTGGCTAAGGGTTATTCAGTCTTAGTCATCTTTGCGAAGATGACCAGCTCTTTGCTCTGATAACTCTTTGTATGATTCTCTGATCTCCACTTCATGACTCTCTGCTTGGATTTCATGATTGGTTTCCTTGTGCTGCTCCGGGGTCCCGCTAGTTCATCTTTTCTGAATTTGAAAACACATAGCTATTTATTTGTGTTCTTGATAATATATGTTTTTAAAAGGTTTATTTCCATTTGGCTCAAAGCTTGGGAGAGGCTCTCTGGTGGTCTCAAATCATCCCAGTGGGTAGAGAGGAGGGTCTTAGACAAATAGCCCGATACTGGGGGATACAGGAGCCCCTGAGAGGCTCAGTCTCCTAAGCCATGCTTAAAGTGATCCAGTTAAAGAGATGATCACCCAGCATGACCTGGAGAGGCCACCAGCCTGCAGAAATTATCCAGTGTGGTGTCTTGGTGGTGAACTTCATTTTCTCATCCCGGAAGTCGGAGAACCCTATGTGGGCAGAACTCACAGCAAGAAGAGCCAAAATGGTTCAGGTTCTTCCCAGGCCACAGTGATCTACACAGCACCCCAGGATCTATCCTACCCATCAGAGTGGGTTTCTGTGTGTCCTGGAAGACATGGCCACCACCCTGGTTTTACATCTTGGAGAGATACGTGGTGTGTTTGCCTTTGTCTTGGCCAGTTTGTGGAAGAAGAGGCCTGTACCCTGCAGAGCCAAGTCATTTCAGTCAAAATAGTCACCTAGAGAGAAAAGTAAGTGGAGGAGGGACTCTTGTGCAAATTGATCAGATGATTGAGGACAGCGTCTATGTCAGTGAAATAATTCTGATGAGTCTGGGAGGTTCTAGCTGGAGGGCAATAGAATGATAAAACAAAACAAAACAGCCCACAAAAGGCTGGGGTTGGTCCTAGAAGCCAGGGACAGAGAGAAGATTGTCTAGAAGCTGCAATTTGAGAAATTGGAAGGTAGTCGAGAAAGTTAAAATATAGTCCCTAGGTCAGCCCTGTCCAAGCTTTGTAGAAGTAAGGCAAAGATTCATAGGATTTCTGAGTACACTACTCCTTTCTTTTAGATTTATAGATTTTATCTTATGTGCGTGCATGGTTTTACCCACATGTATCTGTGTATCACGTGTATGCCTGATGCCTGAGGAGGTCAGGAGAGGGGGTATCCTGGGACTGGAGTTATAGACTGTTGTGAACTGTTGTATGGGTGCTAGGAACCTAATCCAGGTCCCCCGCAAGGGTGTCAAATGCTCTTAAACTCCAAGCTACCTCTTTGGAGATTTAATGTGAGCGCTGACAGCTGTCAACTTCCCTCTCAGAACCACCTTTCCTGTATCCTGAAGGTTCTGATAAATTGTATTTTCACTTTTATCTGATTATAGGAAATTTTAAGTTTCCTCACTGGTATCTTTAGTGACCATTAAAAAGTATGTAGAAGAAAATGGTTTTTTTTTTTTCTTTCTTGGTATTGGCTCCTCCTTTTATTGTATTATGATCTGCAAGAAATGTTTTGATTTTTTTTTGATATTTTTTAAGTTATGGTTTATGATATAGAATGTGATCTGTTTTTGAGAAAGTTCTGTGGGGTGCTGAGAAGAATGTTCATGTCATGGCTGTCAGGTAGAACACTATGCAGGTGTCTGTTAAGGCCATTTGCACTGTGGTACATTTTAACTGCAAATTTTCTTTTCTCATATTTTGTCTCAAGGATCATCAGTTAGAGGGAATTGAGCAATGATCACATCTATGTATCTGGACATGTGTGAGCCTTTATTACAGTAAAGGTTGTTTGTTTGTTCATTTTGGTTTTTTTGAGACAGGGTTTCTCTGTGTAGCCCTGGCTGTCCTAGAACTCACTCTGTAGACCAGGCTGGCCTCAAACTCAGAAATCCACCTTCCTCTGCCTCCCGAGTGCTGGGATTAAAGGCGTGGGCCACCACAGCCCAGGTTTTTTTTTTTTTTTTTTTTTAACTGAGTTGCGCTGGTTAGGTTTAAGTATTAACTTGACACAACCTAGCATCACCAGGGAAGAGGGTTTTTGTTGTTGTTGTTTTTGTTTTTTATTTATTTATTTTATGTATATGAGTATACCATTGCTTTNCTCAGACCCACCAGAAGAGGGCATCAGATCCCATTACAGATGGTTGGTGAGCCACCATGTGGTTTCTGGGAATTGAACTCAGGACCTCTGGAAGAGCCGCCAGTGCTCTTAACCGCTGAGCCATCTCTCCAGCCCCAGGGAAGAAATTCTTAATGATCAGATTGGCCTGTGAACTTATCTGTAAGAGTAGTCTTGATTGTTATCAGATGTATGAAGAACCAACCCATTGTGGGCGGCACCATTCCTTAGGCAGGGGGTCTTGAATTACCTGAAAGAGAAGAAAGCAAGCAGGATTCATGTGTTTATATTCTCTTTCTCCCTTCCTCCCTCCTTCCCTTCCCTTCCTCTGTGTGTGTGTATGTGTGTGTGTGTGTGTGTGTGTGTGTGAGAGAGAGAGAGAGAGAGAGAGAGAGAGAGAGAGAGAGAGAGAGAGATTTCTTGACTAAGGATATAGTACTTGAAGTTCCTGCCTTGATTTACCTATAATGATGAACCTGAAAATTTAGGCTAAATAAATCTCCCCATAAGTTGATTTATATCAGAACATTTATCAGAGCAGTAGAAGCATTCTTATATTTATTTATTTACTGTGTATGTGTACACATGTCAGTGTGTGTGTGTGTGTGTGTATGTGTGTGTGTGTGTGTGTGTGTAGGTCAGAGGAGAGTTTGCAAAAGTTGGCTCTCTCTTTCCACCATGTGGTTCCCAAATATCAAACTCAGGCTGTCAGGCTTAGTGACAAGCTCCTTTACCCACTGATCCAGTTCATTGGGCCCAAAGCTGTTTCTAGACCACAACCATCAGCTTGGGCATCTGATGTAACCTACTGGTCTGAGTCTTTAATTAGAGACCTGAGCTCATTTACATTCAGGGTCCCTGAAAAGTGGCACTTACTGATTTTGTTTTGTGTTTCTGGTTTAAATTCTGTTGGGCCTTTTATCTCCCTCTTCCTAGAGGGGTTTGCTGGTCACAGAGTGGAACATTTGACTTTTGTCCTCATTCTCCCTAATTTGTCCACTCCTGTCCCTCATGGTCATGTGGAGGCGGTACTTAACCCACCGCCTTTCCCTGTAAGTCAGTATATTGTAATATCATTTAAATATTTATATTGCATACTTCTATTATTTATTTTATCACGATTAATCATTGTCATCACTTCTCTGGTCTGGGTTTGCCAGTGTTTGAACTTTCATTGTCTTTTTATAAACAACTGATTGCTTTTATTTACATCTACAATTCCTTCCTTAATTATTTGTCTTGTTATTTTGTGTGTGAGTGTAGAGGCCAGAGATTGACATCAGTGTTTGGTTTCATCATTTCTACCTGCCCTTTCTGAAATAGGATCTTCCCTTGATTCCAGAGCTCACTGATTCAGACTAGCTGGCCAGGGAGCCCCAGGGACCCTCTTGACTCTACCATCCCAACACAGGGCACGCTGCCACACCCAGCTATTTTAAAAATATGGGCTTCAGGAGAGCAAACTCAATACTTCATTAATTTCTGGATCTTCCCAGTTGTCTTGTAAAATTTAAAATTTCCCTTTATAAAAATTCATTTTGGGGCCGGGCGTGGTGGCGCATGCCTTTAATCCCAGCACTTGGGAGGCAGAGGCAGGCGGATTTCTGAGTTCGAGGCCAGCCTGGTCTACAAAGTGAGTTCCAGGACAGCCAGGACTAAGCAGAGAAACCCTGTCTCGAAAAAAAAAAAAAAATCATTTTGGAAGCTCTTGTGATTTCGTGAGTCGAAGTTGTAGTTACTTTCAATCTTGGTTATTTATATTGCCTAAGGATTTGATTTTGTTCGGAGTCCTGCCTCTCTTTCCCACATTAACTGTGTTCTGGGAAACAGCACGTCCACTTTTTGAGTTTGCTAGAGAGAATGCCTTTATATTTCCCAAAGGTGACTTTCTTTTTTATGGTTATGGGTTTCTTTTATTAACTGTGGTTCAGGAGAGTGGTGTTGCAATGCCTTTCTTCTTAGTACTTTATTATACATTTTCAGCAGCAGACAATACAGAACATAATACACCAAGCACACATGAGCTTCATAGGCCAGATGACATCTCAGAACTTGCTAATCTGCCCTGCTTCCTGGGAACCATAGTTTCTGGGCTCTCAAGGGAGCCTCTGCATAGCCCCCTCTTGCTTATCCCTGAGTGTTCTCATAGACACATTTTAGATTTTAGAACTGCAGTGGCCCTCACCCTCCCTGCAGGTGTCAGTGGGGACGAGGGGTGGGGTGTCTCTCTATCAATCTGTGTGCTTTGGCCCCACGATGACTGGCCTCTGTGGCTGAGATGACAGCTAGCCACTGGCCGCTTGCCACCCTGAGGATACCAGCTGTCTCTTCTTCCTTTATGCCTTCTTGTCATGGGTGGGAACGGCCAACTTGTGTGACCTTTGGCCACAAGGCATCTCTATAAATACTCACGGCCATCTTGCTGGTTCATTTATTTTTGTTTCACTGTAAATTCAGAATTTGGATCCTTTGTCGGTCACATACCCTTTGTGAAGGAAACTGTCACCAGTAGATCCCAGGACGAATGTGTCAGGGGCTTGAGAAAGTGAGACCCCTTCTGGACCCAGGGTCTCTTTCTAGGGCATGTCCTCCTCCTCCTCCTTTACACCCGGGCCTCTATGGTGCTATCACAAAGAACAGAAGGGCTCTAAGGAGCTGTGGTCTGAAGGTGACAGATTATTGCCATCAATTTAGTTTCAAGATACCACTGTGTGGCTCTAACTGCAACAGGTTGGACCAGGCCAGAGATGGTGTCCTCAGCCAAGAAAAGGAGCTTTGGGCCAAGTCCTGGAAAGAAGAGAAGTAGGGCTCTTCAGGGAATGTGCCCCACCCACAAAAAGGATAGATGACCCAAGCACACCTATCAGGGTGTGCTTTTAGACTTGTGACCAGAGTTTCTGGGACCTGGTCATCAAACACCCCTATCATGCACCAAAGTCCCACAATCCCTCAGGAGAGCATGTATCCATCCAGCCACGCTGAAGGCCACAACCCAGGGAGACAGTATGTCAGCAACCTCCAAGACCCAAGTTCTCTACAGAGAACATCTCCCAGGATGTCACCTACCAGGATGGGGATGTTAAGGGGAGTGAGGGTAGCCAAAGCCACTCCCAGGATAGGTGCGACTGTCAGAACCATACCCCTGTGTCCCTGAACACAATTGGATCCCTTGGACATAACTGCGGACAAAGAAGGTCTGCTCCTGACACTGTGGAAGGGAACAGGCTCAGTGCCCTTGTGAGCAGCCGGAGGAGGGAACTCAAGCATTGTTAATATGAGCGACGAGACAAGCTTGGTTAAGTTTGTCAAGAGTTTATTGTAGTTTGCCGGGTGCAGCTGAGCGGGGCAGGGGTGAGAGGCCAAGAAGCCAGGAGAACAGCCAAGCCCTGTCACAGACCCAGGAAAGTGGCTGAGAGTCCAGCTTCAGAAAGCATCTGCTTTGGGACACACAGGACTGATACAGGGTCATGGTCCCCATAGCAGCAGGGCCAGTAGGAACCCTACTAGGATATTCCTGTGTCAAGAGCTGGGGCTTCTTCCAAAGTGAGGGGGGTGAGCAAGCGGCAGCCAAGGGGCCTGCAAGACCCTGGAGAGGCAAGGTAGAGAGTTTCTGGCTATTAGCAGAGAAGCCAGGAGGTCAAGTGAGAGGGAGCTCACAAGCTCTGGGGTGACAACAACATCCACTCAGCGGCTGGATTTCTAGCCCAAGGACAGGCCTCAGCAAGTGCTGCAGGAGCAGGCAGGGCGGCACAGCAGGGACAAACAGGAGGCTGGGCGGCAGCAGCTGGGCTGGCAGGAGGAGGCACAGCAGGAGGAGGTGGGCACACAGCAGGCAGGTCTGCACACAGGGCGACACAGCAGGGAAAGGCTGGAGCAGGGCTTGCAGCACACAGGAGCACAGCAGGAGGGCTGGCAGCAGCAGGAGGAGCCAGAGCAGATGGGTGTGCAGCAGACAGGCTTGCAGCAGACAGGCACACAGCAGGGGGATTGACAGCATGAGGACTGGCAGCATGGTCCAGAGCAGATGGGTGTGCAGCAGACAGGCTTGCAGCAGAGGGTCACACAACAGGGCTGCTGGCAGGGGGAGCAGGTGCAGCAAGCTGACTGGCAGCTAGACTGCTGGCAGCATGAGGGTGTGCAGCAGGAAGATTGGCAGCAGGGGCTGGACACACAGCTCACTGGGGTACAGATGAGGGTCTGGCAGGGGGCTGGGGCACAGCAGCTGGGGACACAGCAGCAGGGCTGGCAGCAGCTGGGGGCACAGCAGCAGGGCTCACAGCAGCTCTCTGGGCAGTCATCCACCTGCCAGGAGGAGTTGGTGCGAGCGTCAGAGCAGACGGACATGGTGGAGGCGGCCATGGCAGTGCTGGGTTGGAGGTGAGTGAGTGAGTGAGTGAGTGCGTGCGTGAGTGTGAGTGTGTGAGGGGCTGCACCGTCGGCTTTTATCCCCCTGTGCTGTTGTGGGCTTGCCCTTCCTTCCTTGTTGGTGAGCCCCGTGGCCATCATCCAGGTGCTTGTTTGTCTGGGATGTTGTTGTCAGGTCTGTTTCCTGCCTGTGTCTCCTGCTTGGGAACAGTGACAGAGCAGTGGCTTCAGGTGAGGCTCTGTGAGCTGTGAGGTTGGGCTGTCATAGGTGGGACTTGTCCCAGTTATCCTGTGGCTGTAGAGATGTCCTCCAGCCATGGCAGGCTGCCAGGATCCTTGCTCCCTCTGCAGGATCAGTGCCAGGCAAACACTGTCCTCAGCCTAGTACCCCTCCCTGAGTCCAGCTCTACATAAAGACAGTTATCACTTTGTGACAGTGTCCAGAGGCCAGAGGCAGTCAATGACCCATCTACAGCCATTGAGTTGAGGAAGCAGACACTGGTCTGTAACTACCATCCCTACAGTGTCTCCTCAGCTCCTACACCTCTCTGTATCGTGCTATGAGTCCATCCACTTTGCTCTGTGCCTGCCATCCACTATGTCCTTAGTTAGGGCTGCAGGATGGTGAGCTTGGCCTCTCCCTGCTCAAGAAGGCTATTGGTTTCCAGCCCTTTTGACTCATCCTGAAATCAAGTCTCTCGGGTTCCAAAGCCAAGGAGCATAAAGTGCATGCTCTGTTGAAACCACGGGAGCACAGCATGGGGCCAGGAGCCCACAGAGTTCTCTTGTCTCACTGATCAGTGCTCTGCAGCCACCAGTCACCCAGCCTTGCATCTCAAGCACTAGGATGAGTATCTATAGCCACTGCTTTATAGTTGAGTCTCATATGTACGCAGAGTCCAGTGCAGAAGATGCATCTGGAGGTTAGTCTTCATCTGAAGCCAGTGCTGACCAGTGTCTCGCTACATCTATGCACACACATGCACATGTATGCACACGCATGCACAATGCACATATTCAGAGCCCATCCTCCACATCTTAGTGGTTGTCACCTGGGAGCCACTGGCAGTGATTTAGCTGACCAGTTGCTGCTGGGGTTCACACAGGATCCATTTCCCATGAGCCTCTCTGGTCATTGCATGTGCAACACAGGAGCTTGCCTGATGTGCTTCTGTCCAATGGTCCTTGAGCCATCCATGTGGCAGACTCATTACCATAGGCCTCACACGAGCAGCAGATCGAGGCCTGAGTTTGTAGACTGTCTGTGAGGTACACATGGGGTGTCAGCATCAGTCAGGAGCATTCCCTGGCAAGATGACAGCACAGCCCCCGAAAATGTGGTGCCAAGGCCACCCTGATTAGGCTTGTTTTCAGGAGAAGTCAAAACCAGAAGGCAGAGCCTTATTATTACCTTCTTCCACCCAGTTGGGGACATGTGATTCAGGGTCCCCTGCTCGGTGCATATCCATGGATGGCCACAGAAAGATCACAAGTAGATTTGGGGATGCAGATCAGGGTTAGAAAGTATAAATCAGAATCCACAAATGGTAAGGACTGACTTTTTGCCTGTCATCTATCCAACCACCCACTCATCCACACACCTATCTGCTCATCCATGTCTCCATCCATCCATCCATCCATCCATCCATCCATCCATCCATCCTTCCATCCATGTGTATGCATAAACTTGTCTCTACATGTACAAAGTTTAACAACACAAACTGTTGACCCACCATGTTCTTTAGCTTAATTCAAGAAGTTCCTTTTATGTAACCCTGTAAAGAATTGTCTCTTTTTAACAGCTAATAGAGTTCTAGACGGGTCCATGTGTGTATCCCCTGTTGCCTATGTGACTTAAAATAACACACATTTGCATCATAACCTGTGCATTGGGAGACCCGTTATAGCAAACCTGGCTCTGTAGAGCTGTACCAAAGCTGAAGCAACCCCTGATGGTGTCTCTGGACAGACCCCTTTCCTGCTCACATGACCATTGAGACATTTAAGACTGAGTGCCTCAGTTTTTCTTTGGCTGTGGAGCCAAATCTTCCTCAGGTGGTCCTATCTATGCACAGCTTGTGAGGTGCGGCTTCTTCTACAACAGGGGGAGCTCTCCCGAGACACCAGCATCCCTGGGGCAGCTGCTGCAGCTCTGACCCTTGCTACGGGGCATGGCCCACCATACTATAAAGCTGCACATGAACCCAGGGGTAGGGTCTGCGACAATCTGTCACAGTCGCTGGGCAACATCACCTGTGCCTTTGCACACACTGCATGATGAGCCTCAGAGGCATTCTACACTGAGAACTGATTCTAGAAACGTGACCCAGAGGTCCCCTGTGGTGGGAAAACCCATGGCTATTTCTGGTGTTGTCCTTGGAAGTGGAGATGTGGCATATTTAACACACAGCCTCTAAGGTTCCTGTTTGCAAAGACACATCATGTCCAGTGGTGGGGCCACCCAGAGGTGAGGAAGACCAACAGATATGCATATACTCAACATGTTTACAAGGTGAGAGACAGTTGTCAGCTAAACCAGGAATAGTGTTAATGAGACTGCTGCGTCAGCAAACAAGGAAGGAGACAGCCAGGGAGGAGAATAAAAGCCAAGGTCTCAGCACCTCACATACACACACACTCACACACATTCACTCAACACAAACTCACCCTCCTCCTGCCAACCCCGCCATGGCTGCCTCCACCATGTCCGTCTGCTCTGATGCTCGCACCAACTCCTCCTGGCAGGTGGATGACTGCCCAGAAAGCTGCTGTGAGCCTTGCTGCTGTGCCCCGAGATGCTGTGCCCCCAGATGCTGCCAACCCTGCTGCTGTGTCCCCAGTTGCTGCCAGCCCTGCTGCTGTGTCCCTAGCTGCTGTGCCCCAGCCCCCTGCCAGACCCTCATCTGCACTCCAGTGAGCTGTGTGTCCAGCCCCTGCTGCCAATCTTCCTGCTGCACACCCTCATGCTGCCAGCAGTCTAGCTGCCAGCCAGCTTGCTGCACCTGCTCCCCCTGCCAGCAGCCCTGCTGTGTGACCCTCTGCTGCAAGCCTGTCTGCTGCACACCCATCTGCTCTGGATCATGCTGCCAGTCCTCATGCTGTCAATCCNGCGATCCGCTGTTCTTTGCAGACCATTTGTGCTCATTCAGGAAATAGCGCCCCCTGTCATCGCGCTTGGTAACTGCGCCTCCTTTATATAATGCCAATCAAACCTGAACAGGCCCTTCTGTGCTCCCTGCTTCCCACAGCAGCTCAGGTGACACCTCTTCAGGTGCCTGCCAAGTGCTGCCTCAGCTCCCCTGTGGTCTTCCACTGTTCCATGTTTAGCAGTGCAAGAGTGTGTGCTAGCAACTGGAATCAGGTCTGGCCATGCGTCTGTGAGCAGACCTCTCCCTGCCCTTGGGTCTAAATGCAGAGACCTTCAACGTGGGGGTGGATTTGGGCTGTAATTGAAGGGTAGACACACTGTGGTGGGGCACACAGGCCAGGCACACTGGGAAGTCTGTGATGTCTTTAGCAACCTAGAATCTTGTTTTGGATGAGACTGTGTTGGCATCCCAGGATGGTCCTGACTCTACTCCAGCAACCATCAGATAAACTCAGCTTGCAAAGGGTGAAGGCAAGAAATGATGCTCCTATTTCAAATTCTTGTTCTAGGATTGGCAGGTAGCTTGGCAGGAGGTGTTCATGTGCTTGAAACCAGTCACAAGCTCAGCATGTGGCTCACAGTGCCTAGGACCAGGATTAAAACAGCTCCTGATCCCATCCTATGGAAAACACTTTGGCCTGCCCTGACTGTGGGAAAAGGATACCACCCCGGTCAAGGTGCTAATACAACTGTTGAAGTCCACATAAGCAGGAAGAGGTCGGTGTAGACACGAGTAACCCTGCCCCACCCTGACATGTCACATCCTCATGTAGCCATTGGTGGGCGGCCTGTGCCCTGAGAGTATGGAGACTGGTTCACACTGAGTGAAACTTCCTCTGCAGTGATTCCTTCAATGGAGGCTACTGTCTAGATTCCCGGCCAGTTGGCAGCAGCACAGGGAACAGTGCCTGGTATGGGCTGAGGTCCCCAGAGGCCTGTGCCCTGCCTGCACCCTGGGAGATGGCAGAGTCAGTAGAGACGGCTTGGGTAGAGATATGTAACCACCATCCAAGGTCTTTGACATAGTGTCATGGTTTGAATATGTTTGGCCCAGGAGTGGCACTATTAGTAGGTGTGGCCTTGTTGGAGTAGGTGTGTCACTGTGGGTGTGGGCTTTAAGACCCTCACTCCAACTGCCTGGAAGTCAGTATTCTGCCAGCAACCTTCAGATGAATATGTAGAACTCTCAGCTCCTCCTGCACCATGCCTGTCTGGATGCTGTCATGTTCTCGCCTTGATGATAATGTACTGAACCTCGGAACCTGTAAGCCAGCCCCAATTAAATGTTGTCCTTATGAGAGTTGCCTTGGTCATGGTGTCTGTTCACAGCAGCAAAACCCCTAACTAAGACAGATTGTGTGGCTGGATGGCAACGGTTCCATCTCTTTTCTTCAAAACATGATGGTAATGGTCTCCTCCACTTCATGTTCTTGTCATGACAAGCCTCCTGTCCACAGGCTACCCCACTATGGCCTGACACCTCTGCAACCAAGAACCTAAAGAAACCAGTGATCTCAAGTATCGTTAAGTATCATTTATATTGATGGAAAGCCACCTCATTTAGTGAGGCCATATCTATCTTCCCTTCTACCTTGCCATGTCCTGAGGTCATATCTCACACACACCCCCATATGACTGTGATGGCTACCAGACATAGGCTGGGGGCAGAGGTACTGGCCTGGGGACCCCCTATCATTTTACCACCAGATGAGGGATGTCACACTGCCCGTCCCCCACTGAGACTCACCCAGGCCCAGCTCTGACCTGGAGGTCAGTCATCAAATCAAACACTTACCTGGCTCTTATTTTATTCAATACAACTAGATAATAAATGAGACAATAAACTCATCTCGTTTTCTCAGTGAGAGTCACTTGCTGGACAGAGCTCAGCAGCAGGACTGGAGACCCACTCAGGAGACTGCCCCACATGATAATCCAATAAGCTCCATGAAGGGGCTCTAATCGAAATTTGAATATCCTTTGCAGGTCTGTGTGGACAGAGCTGGTGATGCCTCTCTAGGACCTTAGAGCCCCGGGGCTGGGGCATCTCATGTCTGCCCTGGATCTGCTGTCAGGTTTCTTTCTGGGGCGATGCTGGCTGCACAGGCCAAGCCTGAGCAGTGGTGGGTCAGGCCAGGTAGAAGCAGGTCAGAGAAGGATCCTGTGGAGTCACAGAGGGAAGTGTGGTTAGGACTGGAAGATATCCTATCCTCAAGCACAAGCAACAGACTCACTGTAACCTTGCATGCTCTCTCATCTTAGAAACTAGAAATATGTGGAGCCACTTCACACACACTGCACACACACACACACACTGCACACCACACACCTGCAGTGCCCACACACTGCCCACACACAGTGCCCACACACACTTCACATACACTGCCCACACACACTGCACACATGTATACTGCACACACACACACCACACACACAACTGCAATATACTGCACGCACACACTGCACACACACACTATGTACACACACTGTACAACCTGCTAGGAGGACCATGATCCCACGGGAAGGAAACGCTTAGTCACCCACATCATCTGTGCACAGCCTTGGCTCTAGACCACAGTACCGGGCTGACTCCCAGGGAAGGTGGCTTTCTTGAGCTGGAGAGGTGGATACCAGAGCCCAAGGGGCTCTAGCTGGATCTGCATGGTGGGGTGCAGAAGAATAGGGGCTTGATGCACTGTGAGGTTGTTGGGAGCCTGGCCAAGTACCAGTTCTCCCTGAAAAGCAACAATGGGGCAGCATTGGTGATTTTCGGGGGCAAAACTAAATTTTGTGAGGGCTAAAATGTTGCTTATTTCATAATATTTATCTTTCTTAAATCTTCACTATTCTGAGGCCAGAAACTACTGGCCGGTTACCTCTTCACAGTTTCATGTGCCTATCTCTATCCGCATTTGGGGTGAATCTCTTCCCATGCATGACTTTATCCTAGAATTCTTTCTCCCTGTCAGAACTCCTATCTCCTGTTTCCTGCCTAAGCTAAGAGGCCAACAGCTTTTTTTTTTTTTTTTTAACAACATGTGATGCTTCCATACAGTACATGAGAGATTCTTTCTACAGGAGTCAGTGGGAAAACCAAATCAAACCAAACCCATAGGACAGAGCAGTATATTCAGATGAGGGTGGGAAAGGATTCACACAATAAGCCAGCACACTCCAGAATGGAAGCAATGGATAGAAAGAAGTCCAGAATGGCAGAGCCAGTGAAATTAGGGGACAGACAGTAAAGTCATGCATTAATGACGTGTGAGAACCAGGAGCATGATGGGGGATGCTAAGGACAAAACACACCAAGAGCTGAAAAAACAGAAGACCAAGAAAAGCCTGAAATTATCAAAGATGAGGCGACAAGGAAGAATCTGCAGGTGAAGTCTCTCAAAGACAGGGACTGCTAGTACCACCTGAAAAGGTCGGTAGAACCAGAATCACAGGCAGATCCGGAGTCACGGGGCGGAGCCAAAGTCACGGGTGGAACCGGAGTCATGGACACAGCAAAGCTGGAGTCACAGGCAGAGCCTGAATCACAGGTAGAGCCAGAAGTTGCTGACAGAGCAGAGTCACGGGGGAGAGCTCAAGTACTGCAGAGCCGGAGTCACGGGCAAAGCCAGAGTTACGGGCAGAGCCGGAGTCTCAAGCACGGTAGAGCCAGAGTCATGGGCAGAGCAAAGCCGGAGTCACAGGTAGAGCCGGAGACACAGTCAGAGCTGGAGTCATGGACAGAGGAGTTTCAGGCACTGCAGGAGTCTCAGGTAGATCCAGAGTCACAGGCTGAGTGAGAGTTTCAGGCACTGCAGAGCCAGAGTCACGGGCAGAGCAGAGTCGCAGGCGATAGCAAAGCCTGAGACACAGGTAGAGCCAAAGTCAGGAGAAGAGGAGGAGTCTCGAGCACATTACTGCAGTCTGACATGTAAAGCTGGAGTATAAGAAGGAAAGGCCTGCCCAGAAAGACTAGTAAAGAAAAAATACCGGGGCTGGAGGGATGGCTCAGCAGTTAAGAGCGCTGACTGCTCTTCCAGAGGTCCTGAGTTCAAATTCCAGCAATCACATGGTGGCTCACAAACATCTTTAATGGGATCTGATGCCCTCTTCTGGTGTGTCTGAAGACAGTGACAGTGTACCCACATACATGAAATGGAGAGAGAGAGAGAGAGAGAGAGAGAGAGAGAGAGAATACCAAACAGTTTTCCAAATCTGAAATAAAATCGACCAGCACACAGGGACCTTGAAGAATTTCCAGACAACCACCTGTCAACTGACATTTAAGCAATGTCTCATCTAACAGCGGAAAGCTTGTGAACATACACTAAAGCCTCCTCTTCAGCCCTGTGACCCCTGACCCATCTCTAGAAGTAAAACCCAATCTGTGTCTAGGTCTCGGCAGAACAGGGAGTCACCCACAGGAGAGCTGAAAGCTGCATCTGTGTGGAAATTAAAGAGAGGGTGCAAAAGTATCCCATGAGCCAAAGATAAAATCTCCACGGAATTAGGATGTATTTAGAGCAAAACAAAAATGAAAGCACACCTGGCGCTCTGGGGAGACCCAGAGCCTGTGCTCTCCAGTACAAGCTAAGCCCCAGTAACCAGCCGAATGAAGGCCAGAGCAGTGAGTCGGGAAGCTCCAAGAGGAGCGAACAGGCAAGGGTCTTACACTCTGAGATGACGAAATGAGCGTTTCAAGCTAGCTATACTGGTCAAGAAAAAGAAAGAAGAAAGAAAACGACCATGTTGGGAATTGAAAGGTCGCCACCCCAAAGGGGCAACGCAACAAGCAGGCAATGGCCTTGTGCTGAAACACTCAGCAGTTCGAAGGAAACAAACAAGTCACGGAGAGGCAGAGACTATAAAACGAACACAAGGCAGAGCAAAAGACCAGAGCAACCTTGGGAAGAGATGAAAGTCTTAATTAAAAACACATTACAAAGCTTCACGATTTGAATTTGCTTCACCCAGGGAGTGGCACTACTAGGAGGTGTGGCCTTGTTGGAGTGGGTGTGGCCTTGTTGGAGTAGGTGTGGCCCTGCTGGAGTAGGTGTGGCCTTGTTGGAGTAGGTGTGGCCCTTTTGGAGTAGGTGTACCACTGTGGACACCGGGCTTTAAGACCCTTGTTCTAGCTGCCTGGAAGACAGTCTTCCATTAGCAGCCTTCAGATAAAGATGTAGAACTCTCAGCTCCTCACACACCATGCCTGCCTGGATGCTCCCATGTTCCTGCCTTGATGACAATGGACTGAACAACCTCTGAACCTGTAAGCCAGCCCCAACTAAATGTTGTCCTCATGAGAGTGGCCTTGGTCATGGTGTCTGTTCACAACAGTAAAACCCTAACTAAGACACAAATAAACCACTGATTCCATGTGGAATCACAATCAGATTCTTGGCCTTTATGGGAGAAATAGTACCAATCTCATGATGCCTGAGAAAACAAGGATGAGACATGCCTCACCCCATCTTACGTCCCTACGTGAGGAGATAAACTGCATTCCTTTTTCTTTTTAAAATATTTTATGTATATATGTATGTATGTATGTATGTATGTATGTATGTATGTATGTATGTATAAGTACACTGTAGCTGTCTTCAGACATCCCAGAAGAGGGCATCAGATCTCATTACAGATGGTTGTGAACTACCATGTGGTTGCTGGGATTTGAACTCAGGACCTTTGGAAGAGCAGTCAGTGCTCTTAACTGCTGAGCCATCTCTCTAGTATTTCTACACAATTGCAATCACACTTAGGAGACAGAGGCATGCCATGCTGCACACCTTTAATCTCACCATCAGGACACATAGGCAGATAGATCTCTATGAATCCAAGGCCAGCCTCGTCTACATAGCCACCCTCAAACTCTGAACCAAGATAAATCCTGCCTCCCTCTTTTTTCAGTTAATGGTCACAGCATCGAGCAAAGCAGCTGAGGTAGTAGGCAGAGACAGACAACAGTGAGGCTGTGAAGGAACCCTGGGCAGCTGCCCCTCAGGAGAGTGTGTCGGGACTCAGTCCTCAAAGGGAAAAGCAAAAACATTTACTCAACAGAAACAGAGCACAGTTGTCCATCCCTACAGTCTGACTTGATGTCTGGACATGTGTCTTCAGGGTCTCCAGAGTAGGGATGTGGCGCAGTACCCAGTGTGGGAGTTTGAGGGATGTTGAAGGAATTGGTGGAAACAAATGTTCGGAGGGAGGAGGAGGAGAGGAGGGCTCAACCAAAGTGGATAGGAAGGGAATAGGCTAAGAGAAGGCTGGGGCTCTGGTGAACAACCCAGGGGCTACGGTGCCTGGAGCCATGTGTGTGGCTTCACTTGTGTGACTCTAGAGAGATCAAAAGGAGCAGTTGGCAGCAGGGCTTATAGGGGACTGCTGAACCTTCTACCCACACCTGGGGTAACCAGCCACCTATAGGAATCACAGAAGGCTGAACTTTTGGGAGAGGAACCATAAATCATACTGTGACAGTGCCCCTCCCTCCCCGGAGGTGGCTACTGTCCCTTGTCAATTGCTGAGCCCAGTCCTTCCCACCTAGAAACATTCCTGGCTAAGGAGATGGAGCACGAGAGGAGATCCAGGTCGTTAAAAAACGTTTATTGAAGCTGTGGGCTGCTGACAGGCTGGTGTTGGGAGCAAGCAACCAGAAGAAAGGGACAAGAGAGACAGAGTCCCAGGGGATCAGCAGGCCTCCTAGGAAGCAGGAGAGGTCAAGTCACAAGGGACAAGTTGGGGGCTCCATCTTGGGGGGAGTCTATCCCAGGTCAGGGTCAGACTGGAGAAGCTGAGAGGAGCCCCAGAAAGGGACCTGAGCCAGCTAGTACCAGGAACCTCAGCAGCTGGACTTCTGTCCACAGCAGGTCTGTCTAGAGCAGGCAGGGTGGCACAGCAGGGACACAGAGGAGGTTGGGCGGCAGCAGCTGGGCTGGCAGGAGGAGGTACAGCAGGAGGAGGTGGGCACACAGCAGGCAGGTCTGCACACAGGGCGACACAGCAGGGACAGGCTGGAGCAGGGCTTGCAGCACACAGGAGCACAGCAGGAGGGCTGGCAGCAGCAGGAGGAGCCAGAGCAGATGGGTGTGCAGCAGACAGGCTTGCAGCAGACAGGCACACAGCAGGGGGATTGACAGCATGAGGACTGGCAGCTAGACTGCTGGCAGCATGGTCCAGAGCAGATAGGTGTGCAGCAGACAGGCTTGCAGCAGAGGGTCACACAGCAGGATGGCTGGCAGGGGGAGCAGGTGCAGCAAGCTGGCTGGCAGCTAGACTGCTGGCAGCATGAGGGTGTGCAGCAGGAAGGTTGGCAGCAGGGGCTGGACACACAGCTCACTGGGGTGCAGACGAGGGTCAGGCAGGGAGCTGGGGCACAGCAGCTGGGGACACAGCAGCTTGGCTGGCAGCAACTGGGGACACAGCAGCTGGGGGCACAGCAGCTGGGCTGGCAGCAGCTGGGCTGGCAGCAGCTGGGCTGGCAGCAGCTGGGGGCACAGCAGCAGGGCTCACAGCAGCTCTCTGGGCAGTCATCCACTTGCCAGGTGGAGTTGGTGCGAGCGTCAGAGCAGACAGACATGGTGGAGGCGGCCATGGCAGGGTTGGCTGGAGGAAGGTGAGTGTGTGTTGAGTGACTGTGTGAGTGTGTGTGTCAGGGGTAGGACTCACTGTCTTTATACTCCTCCCTGGCCGGGCCCGTGAGTACTCCTTCCTGGTTGCTGTTGGCCCTGTTCCTGTTTATATTTCCCGCGTGGCTGCACGTGTTGCTGGGGCCCTGCCTCGTGTTTAGTCTCATATGGACAACTTGTGTACTTGTTGATCACATGGGCTTCCTTCCTGGCTTGTTTTGGAGGAAGGCAGGACTCATCTGAGGTACTGATGTTGGTGGAGGGACATGTGGCCATGGATTACTCCCGGCCCTGGACCTCTTGAACCGGGTCCAGGCTCTGTCCTTCTGTGGTGGTAGTTAGCAAGGGCCCGTGGGGGTTTCATGGTAGCAAAACTAGGATTTCCTTGCAGGGGTGTATCAGTTTCCTCTGAGTGTACAGCCCGGTACCCCAAGTGTCCCCAAGTGTATGGCTAACTGGGGTGTCGCCATCACACACCATGGAGACTGATGTCCATCTCTGGTGTCAGTGCTGGTTGGTCTGAGTCTAGGGGACTGCCAGGCCTCCTGGCTTCCAGGCCTACCAGCATGGTTGGCTCCATGGCTTGTCCCTTACCTCTGCTTTCCCCCTGTAGTTTAAGTCCAAATTGTTTCTTATTATAAGGACACTGGGGGAATGTAGCCCACCAAGTGGCCCGCCATACCTTGGTCATCTATGAAGACTCTACTGTCAAATACAGTCTCACGTGCAAGGCCAAGAACTCATACCCAGCATCTCTGGAGGGTTCCCACTTCAGGCCATCTGGAACCCCTGACTGGGAGCAGGCCAGCACCCCACCCACACGCCTGTCACCAAACCCTGATATTCCTGCAGGCCCTGTTGCTTTCCCTCAGGACTGGCTTCACCACATACAGCAGTTGGCACCGGTGTCACGAGGCTTGGGAAAGGCCTCACGACCATCAGCCCTTCCTTCCCGTGACCTTGATTCTTGAGAAGAGGCCTTACTTGACTTGTACAACATCACCATGGGCCACCTGTCTTTCTCCCAGTCAAATAGGGACCACAGTCTCGTATATGGCATGGCCGGTTGGAGCCATACCCATAAGCCTCTGCGGGCTGAGCTGCCATTCCCACTCTGTTGCTAGCACGTGCCAGGAGATTCTGAGAAATTTTAAATAGCCAGCTTCTATGGAACCACCTGCCCATCATTTATGACTCCCTCCCACCCCCTTCCCCAGAGCCCTATCCTCTGTTTGGGTACCATGGTTCTGCGGGATCTGCCTCCGGCGCATCTGCCTGACCACTGTACATTGTTTGCTGAACTATGAACTACATCTAAATGTAAACCCACTCCTCTCCCGTCTCTTTCTTGGTTCCTTGTTTGCCTCACGTGGCCCATGGCTTGCTCTGAGCTCTTCCTACCTTATCCATGGCTGACCAGCCTCTGTCTGGTCCATCTCATACTCCGCTTCACTCCCAGATCAGCTGCTCTCCGGCAGGTGGTGGTTAGAAGCCAAGGCCCCATTCTCCGTGTACTCTATTGTGGGAGCCATGTTTCCTGGGCCTCCCAGGAAGCAGGCCAGGTTCTGTGTGACCACAGTGGCCAGGGGCACCTAGCCTTTCCTTTGTGAGTTGGCTTCCCACCGGTGCTGCGATGTAATTCCCAAGGTCATTAACTGAGAGACAGGAAAGGTTGAATTTAGCTCATGGTTTTGGTGGAGTCAGTTCATGAGGGTCTAGCCCAAGCACTTTGGTCCTGTGGTGAGATATACAACCTTGTCTCCGCACAGTTTCGGCTGTTGACTGAACTCAGCTACCATGTGGATCACTCCCTGCCAGGGTCCCTCTCACTCGTGTAGGAGACAGAATCACTGTTGGTGTTAGGTGCCTTCATTTCCTCTCCGGTAAAACTGGGGTAGCCATGCTCACTGCTCCCAGGGCTAAGTGGGGCACATATTGACAACCTGAGTAACAGAGTGTCTCCGAAGGGCAGCGACAGAATGTAATGGGAACACATACAGTGGTAAACTGTGGGCGATCTCAAGAAGGCTGAGGCAAGAGGACTTTTTAAAGGCGAAGTGAGGAGCTGAGTTTGAGGCCAGCCTGGCCTACAAAGTGAGTTCCAGGACAGCCAGAGCTATACAGAAAAATCCTGTCTCGAAAAACCAAAAAAAAAATTAAAAAATAAAAAGGCAAAGTGAGGCTTATGCAGGACATTTTAAAACACTCCCCAGCCATGAGGACAACGGCAAAGACAGCATCCATCACTGTTTGCGGGACAGTGCCTTTGCAGATGTCCTCAGTGATAGGTGATAGTTCATTCTCTCTCTCTCTCTCTCTCTCTCTCTCTCCATGTGTGTGTGTGTGTGTGTGTGTGTGTGTGGTGTAGTGTCCTTTCTGTGCCAAGCTACAGCCCCAACACTACATGTTGTGACTGCTTTTTGCCATTGGTCAGCCACGCAAGAGGTCGGCTTCTGTGCACCACCCCAGATTTCCTGTTTGTTTATTCAGGTTGGGATTCACAACTTGACACCATGGCTCTACCGTGGCTCTAACAGTCTTCATGATGTAAAATACGCAGACTCTGTAAATGAGCCATCATGACTGTCCCGTTGCAACGACCTAACCCCTGCCCCCGTTGTGTCCTTGCTGCAGACCTTCGTCCCCTGGACATTCTGGCAGAGGTGGTCCCTTTGAATGGAGCTCCAAGTGGGATCCGGATGGTGCAGGCAGAGGGTGTGCGGGGCCTCCAGTTCTCAGCCACTGAGCCCCATACCACAAGTTTCCCTGCCTCTAGAATCTTCTCCAGTTGTGATCTCTTCCCTGAAGAATTCTCCATCATCGTCACCTTGAGGGTTCCCAACCTTCCACCCAAGGTCAGTGGTAGTTTTTCTTCTGCTAAGGGTGGCGTCACTTTTTTTCTTAATGTTTCCAGCATCGGCACAAGGCGCTGGGCCGATCCAGGCCACAGAGAGACACTTGGTCACAGGAACTCTGGGTCAGGAGGGGCTTCCTTGCTCACGTCACAAGCCCATCAGTGACTAGTGTGCTGGCTCAGTCTGTGAACCTGGGGTCTGATGGTTGTTGGTGTAGTCAGAGGTTTGTACTGTCCTGTGACCAGTTGTTGAGACATGCATGGGTTTGCACAGCAGTTGGTTGACAAATAGCCAAGGGTCTGTGGCACCCTAATGGTGAATGGTATATATATTCATGGGTTTATGTGGCTCGGTGGTTGTTGGAACATTCACACATTTGTTCAGCCTGATGGCTGTTGGTATAAACACAGGTTTGCACTGCCCAGTGGTTGTTGGAATATGAACAGGTTTGCACAGCCTGGTGGTTGGGGATATTGTCATGGATTTTCATGGCTCCATGGTTGTTGATATAGATCAATCTATCTATTGATATATAGATATATTGAAAAACCGTGTTAGGTTTTTCAAAGCCTATGTTGTTGTTGGTAGAGTCAAGAGTTTGCACAACCCAATGGTTGTTGGCATAGTCCGATGGTTGTTAGTACAGTCCTGAGTGTGTACATCTCAGTGGTTGCTAGCATAGCCATTGGTTTGCACATGCAATGGTTGTACACATCAATTGTTGGCATGGTACCTGGTTTGGGTAGCCTAGTAGTTACTGCTCTAGCTGAGATTCTGCATAGGTCACTAATGCAGTCAGGAGCATTCCTGCCCCATGGTTACTGGTACAGACCCAGAGATATATAACTTGATGGCTATATATGGTCACAGGCTGAAACAGCTTCATGAGTATACTCATCCCCATGGTTACTAGGATAGTCTCTGATCTTTACAACTTGATGGCTAGGTATGGTCACAGGCTTCCTCAGTTTAGTGCCTGCTGGTACAGTATAGGTGTGCACTGCTCAATGGTTTTTGGTGTGTCATGAATTTTTGCAATCGATTTTAGGATAGTTTGACTACGGCATACGTCTTGTGTCCTTTGACAAACCCTGTGGCCCTGCCTCGTCTCTTACTGCCAATCTCTCTGATCTGCTTTGTACATTTCACATAAGTGGATCATTGTATCCAGACTTACATGACTGATTGCCCAGCATATGTCCTCATAGCTTCTGCTGTGTGGTAGCATGTGCCACAGTTGCCTCCCTGGGGGTCACATGTGAATAAACTTCTCCCTGTGACTGCACATTATCCACATTCTATTGACTCTCGGATCAGCAGCTGATGGACCCTTGGCCTGCCTCCTCTTCTGGCTTGTAAAATGCTGCTGGTGTCAACATTTACATCCTGTATGGAGTGAGTGTGAACTCACTCTCATTACTCCTGGGGACAAATCTATAGGTGGAATTCATGGGTCGCATAGGAAGTCTGTGTCATTAAAGGTACGGCCAGTTTGTTCCCAGTCTTGCGGTATTGGATGAGGAGTGTGGCAGGAATCTGTCCACTCTGTTAGAAAGCAAAGAGGAGAGCCAGGGTCCCAGTGTCCCCGTTAAGGGCACATCTGACTTACTTCCACTTCCTAAAGCCTCACTGCCACCCGACAGCACTCACTATAAGCTGGCAGCAAGTCTTTAGCACCAAGGTTATGTGACAAATTGAAGACCTGCAGCTCCCATCCATTTATATGCGTCTAGACTCTACTGCTGGATTTTCTGAGGACTTTTTGTCCATGTCACAGAGGTGGTGGTCTGCACGCTTGTCTTTGAAGGTGCTATGAGAGTAACTCGTGCCTCCGAGTGGCTTGAGATGTGTCACCCCCTCTTCCGGTTTTCAGGAGAGGTTCCGAGGATGGGTGTGGGTTCCTCTTGGTCTGTTCCCACTGGGGTCTATATTTTCCTCCCTTGTGTGTCAGTTCTGCTCAGGTACCTGACCTAAGACCTTTCTCAGCACAGGTGCCCACATCCTTGAGTCTCTCCCACTGCAGAGCTTGTGCGCCTGTGCACTGTGATGGTCGAGGGTCAGTGTCACCTGACAGGGTTTGGCCATCACCCAGGGATGGCGCTTCTGGACATGTCAGTGAGAGTGTTTCCAGGGAGGATTGACTGGAAAGAGAAGAGCCACCATGAATGTGGGTGGCTCCATTCCATGGGCTGAAATCTTGGAATGAGTCAAACAAGAGCGAGCGAGCGAGCGAGCGAGCACTGGTGAGCATCTCTCTGCTTCCTCACTGAGGATATGATACGACAGCTGCTCCAGGTTCACCAGGCCTCCCCTGCCATGAAGGACGATGGCTTCTTCTTCTGTTGTGGATATCTCCTGATTACTTCTGGGCTGTTGACTTCTCCTGTGGATTCAATCACCTTCAGGTGGATAGAATAAGTTAAAATAAATACAAATAAACCAGAATAGGAGAAAACAAACAAACAAACAAACAAACAAACAAACAAAAGAATGCCCTCCAAAAATCCCACAAGAGCTGGGTGTGGTGGCGCACACCTTTAATCCCAGCACTCGGGAGGCAGAGGAGGCAGACAGATTCCTGAGTTTGAGGCTAGCCTGGTCTACAAAGTGAGTTCCAGGACAGCCGGGGCTACACAGAGAAACCCTGTCTCAAAAACAAAAACAAAATCCCACAAGAAACACATACAGATGCAGAAATATACTTCTGAGGTATATATATATATATACCTGATATATATATCAGAAAGAAAAATGCCAAGACAAAGCATTGTCTGAGTAGTGTTCATGGTACTATCATGTGTGTTCATGTGTTTGCACGTGTATTGACCAGCAACTGCTAGGCACGGGGCCTGCCCATTAAGTGTGGTTTATATACCCAGTGAGATCCTATTGGATAAAACTATTTTTTTCCTTTTTAAGTGGTTATCAGTTGGAGTTTGGGGTGGGGTGGGGGGTCACGTCTACTTTCCCTGTCAGCCCTGGGACCCCATGCAGCTTGGACTCGTGCAGGCTCTGTGGATGCCGCCAGAGTCTCAGGGAGTTCCTATGTGCATCTTTCCTGTTGTATATAGAAGGCCTTGCTTCCTTGGTGTCCTCTGTCCCCCTCTGGCTCTTACACTCTTCTTCCTCCCTCTTCTGCAGTTCCCTGAGCCTGGAGGGGAGGGATTAGATGGAGACATCCTTTTAGGGCCGAGTGTGCCAAGGTCTCTCACTCTCTGCACATTGCCCAGCTGTGGTCTCTGGATTTGTTCCCATCTTCTGCAGGAGACGCTTCTCTGATGATGGCTGAGCAAAGCACTGATCTATGAGCAGAGCAGAATGTCATCAGGACTTGTCTCATTGCTGTGTTCCTTTAGCAGAACACTAGCATTTGGTTTTCCTTTAGGTCCATGGCCTATCTAGACTCAGGTTCTTGGCCACCCAAGCATCACCATCTCATAAGCAGGCCTCAAATCCAATCAGACAGTGGTTGGTCACTCCCATAGCTTTTGGGCCACTATTACACCAGCATATCTTGCAGACAGGTCACCATTGTATATTGAAGGGCTTGTAGCTGGGCTAGTGTTTACTTTTCTCCTCTGGTAGCATGCCCAGTACCTTCCAGTACCGTGAGTACTATCCAGTAGGGTGAAGGCTCTAGGTAGGCTCAACTCCTCGAGATGTTCAGTGAGTTATCTAAGTGTCTTCAGCAACAGGGCCTCACCATCGTAGCTGGTGAGCAACCAATAGCCTTAGAAATAGTGTGGGTTATTTGGGGGTTCCCACGGGTTCCCTTTGGCCAACAACTCCTCAATTAGATGTAACCCATTCCCAGCGGGTTTCATTGGTGGCAAGAGATGCCTAGGCAGGGCTTGTCTCCCCCGTTATTTGGTGATTCTATTTACATTTCTTGCATGTATGTATATATTTTAAGAAGCTTCAACTTTGCTAGGTTTCCAGATGACTCCCCAAAAGGTCCTGAGTTTTAGTTGTCACTCCTTGTGTCCCCTGCCTTACTGTGTCTCCCGTTCCCTGCTTATGAATTCTCCCATTCTTTCCCCATTCTGTCCATCCATAACTATAGATTCTATTTCCACTTCTGAGGGGTACCCTTACCTCCCAATCCCTCTCCCTATGCATAACATCTGTAGTGATAATGGGTTTCACCCTGCTTATTGAAGTCTTAACAGCTCACGTCTATGCATAAGTAGGTACATATCATAAGTAGGTACATATCATAAGTAGGTACATATCATAAGTAGGTACATATCATACGTGTAGTTTTGGATCTTCATTCAAGACGATTTCCCTCCTATCCATCAATTTACCTGCCAATTTTGTGGTTTCATTTTTTAACAGCTGAGTAATATTCCATTGTGCAGATGTACCACATTAAAAAAAAATCCATTCATCCCCTGATAGACATCTAAGCTGTTTATGAACAGAGCAACAGTGAACCTGGGTGAGCAAGTGTCTCTGTAGGGGGATGAAACATCCTTTGCGCAGATGCCCAAGAGGGGTCTAGCTGGACCTTGAGGTACATCTATTCCCAGCTCCCTGAGGAACTGCCACCCTGATTTCCAATAGTGGCTGTACAAGTCTGCTCCCACACTATAAATTAGTAAGTGTTTCCCCTCCCCCCACATTCTCACCAGCATGAGCTGTCACCTGCTTTATTGAGCTTGGCTATTCTGACAGTGTAAGATGGACTCTCGGCGCTGTTTTGATTTGCATTTCCGGGATGACTCGGGGTGTTGTATTTTTCTAAATGTTTTTCAGCCATTTGTGTTTCATCTCCTAGAGCTTCTGTTTAGATCTATACATGTTATATGTTTTAGATACTAGCTCTCTATTGAATGTGTAGCTGGCAAATCTCTTCCCGTTCTGTACCCTGCCTCTTTTTTTCGAAGGATGCGTCTGCTCATGGTTTTGCTTATCGAGATGCCTCTATTTTGCCTTAGCTTCTAAAATGGTTTTACCGTGTCTGTAATTCTCACCCACTGCCTCTGACCTCCTGGTATCAGGCCAAGGCTAGCCATTGCTTTTCTGAGGGTTCCCTTGGCAGTTTTCAGGATCTTCCCCTGGGTTTGGGCTCAGCTTTCTCATTGTAACACCTGGCTTGAAGATCTACCAAGTGGGCTCCATCTCATCAGCTGAACTCCCTGAGTGTGAAGATCAATGTCTTTCAATAAACCTGGTAATTTTCAGCCTTTGTTTAAAATGGAACTTCTCCATCTGACTGCATGGGGTAGCAGGTAGGCTCGGTTCTGCCTCCGAGCCCCAAGTTCCCAGAAATAAGACTCAGACTCAAAATATATTTACAAATACCTTGGCCATATAGCTAGGCTCTACTCTGATTAGATCATAACTAAAGACAACACATGTATTTTAACCTACATTCTGCCATGTGGCTGGTTACCTGTCCTTGGGTACCCTATGTCTGTCTCCTCACATCTTCCAGGGCTCTATCCCAGAATCCTTTCTCTCACCCAGATGTCTCACCTCTATTTTCTGCCTAAGCTATAGGCCATAGGCTTTTTAATTGACAGGTGGTGTGCCCATACAATACACAAGATATTCTCTCTATGGCACGGAGGGTCCTAGCTCAGCATCTCACTCCACCATCAGAACCACGGAGGTTCCAAGCCCTGTCACCCACCCAGCCCAGCCAGTGCCTAATAGAGAAGCTATTTGGAGACTCTGCAGCCCAGAGTATCCCCAAGGATATGCCTTGATCTTCAGAAATGTGGTGAAGTATAAGGACCATGGAAAGATAAGTAACCAGAACTCTGGGTGTCCTTCAAGCTTGGAGCTGAGCTTAGCATGAGTAGCTTCACAGGTCAAGGCTCTAGTGAATAATTTGTCCTTGCACCGTGTCTGCGTCCTTTAGTGGAGCTGTGTTGAATGAAGGAACTCTCGGTGCCCATGAGGCCACAGGAGCTCTGAGAACCTGAGAACAGGAGAGGCTGCCAGAGTTCAGAAGAGGCCAAGGGTGCATACACATTATGGGCGCTGCTGGGGGCTCCTGAGGAGCTCAACATGGAATGTGCCAGAAAGTATCCACCTCACTGTCTCTGCTGTGATCTTTCTCACACCCTCTGTGAGCCAACCTCAGCTACAGGCAGACTCCAGGGGGCCTGTCACAGGCATGAAGGTATCCTCGAGTTCCCACTGACAAATGGAGGCACCCCTAGACAGCAAGTCCTACAGTTTAGGAGCCCATGCCCCCATCCTCAAAGCCCGGGTGCCCTGGCTCCATCTCTGCTTGGCCAAAGAAGCTGCCTCAAGAAATAAGACTTCTGAGAGGAGGACAGTGGCTGCCACCTCCAGAAGGTTACCTGGCTGCTGCCATCCTTGCCTCTGATGAGATTCTCCAATGAGAATCTCAGTGAACTCTCCCCCAGGGATTAAAAAAACAGCTCCAGAGCCTCACCAGACAGCAGTATTTGTTGACAGCCACAGGCTGACTCCAAAAACAATGAGGAAAAGGAAGCCAGGAGCTGAGGCACAACACAGTACAAGCAGCCCAGGAGTATAAAGGCAGCCACCAGAACACCTCACACACACACACATTCACTCAACACACACTCACCCTCCTCCAGCCAACCCTGCCATGGCCACCTCCACCATGTCCGTCTGCTCTGACGCTCGCACCAACTCCTCCTGGCAGGTGGATGACTGCCCAGAGAGCTGCTGTGAGCCCTGCTGCTGTGCCCCCAGCTGCTGCCAACCCAGCTGCTGCCAGCCCAGCTGCTGCCAGCCCTGCTGCTGTGCCCCAGCCCCCTGCCTGACCCTCGTCTGCACCCCAGTGAGCTGTGTGTCCAGCCCCTGCTGCCAATCTTCCTGCTGCACACCCTCATGCTGCCAGCAGCCCTGCTGTGTACCTGTCTGCTGCACACCTGTCTGCTGCACGCCTGTCTGCTGCACACCTGTCTGCTGCAAGCCTGTCTGCTGCACACCCATCTGCTCTGGCTCCTCCTCCTGCTGCTGCCAGCCCTCCTGCTGTGCACCTGTGTGCTGCAAGCCCTGCTCCAGCCTGTCCCTGCTGTGTCGCCCTGTGTGCAGACCTGCCTGCTGTGTGCCCACCTCCTCCTGCTGTGCCTCCTCCTGCCAGCCCAGCTGCTGTGGCCCAACCTCCTCTGTGTCCCTGCTGTGCCGCCCTGCCTGCTCCAGACAGGCTTGCTGTGGACAGAAGTCCAGCTGCTGAGGGCCTGTCCCACGCTTTAGAACCCCCCAGGTGCAGGTCTGATACCCTCAGAGTCTTGAGCCAGGCGGGCCTGGTCCCACAACTGGGTTCAGCCTCATACCCATGTCTCCCTGCTCAGCTCTGAGTTTCCCACACTCCTTTTTGTCGGGTCTGATGGTGGCTACTATCCTGTGATCAGCTGACAAGCTGTGAGTCCTGCAAACCTTCTGAGGCCTCGCCAGAATATCTGGCCACCCATGGCAAAAGGCTTCAGGTGGCATGAGTTACTCCCTCTGGGACCCTGTCCTTGAGCTGCATCCAGTGTTACCTTTCCACTGGCTATTCGGTTCTCCTCTCTGTGTGTGGCCAGCTCTTCTTCCCTACCCAACAGACTCCAGGGAGACACTTTGTGGGCTACTAGACACTTGCCACAGTTAGGCCGGGCAGGCTCTGCCTAGGCCTGACACCCTGCTCTGTGCTCCTGTCCCCCTGTGCAGGCCTCAGAGCTAAGCTGGTCTCCTTCTCTGTGACCTCCCTCATCCACTCAGAGCCCCCTCCCTGTCCTCTCTGCCCTCCACTCAGTATCTTGTGAAATAAAATGAGATTCTCAGAAGAGCCTTGACGTTGGTCTGCTTCTTTAAGCCTCTGCATCCTTTCGCTTTCCGATTTGATCGGTCACTTCTACATTGGTCATTTCTGTGACTCCATTCTGTTTCTAGAAGTTTCTACCTGTTCTCATTCCTGGTGGCCTGTCTCTTTGTGCACCTAGTCCTTTCTGGCTGAATCATGGTGCTGACAGAGCACAGGTGGAGACCTTGGATGAAGTTCTGGCAGCACAGGGGCCGTGGCCAGCTTTGTTAGACTTGCTACTTGCTCCTGAGCAGCACCCAGAACACAGGAGGTTGGGGGCTAGTGAGATCATCAGTGGGCTGCTGAGGTCATCACGGGGCTGCAGCACTCAGGAAGAGGCTGCCAACTTGAGATTGATTCCCAGATCCTACAAGATAGCAAAAGAGAGCCAACTTCAACCAGTTGTCTTCTGACATCCACAGGTACACAACACACACACACACACACACACATTCACACTCACACTTACAAATACTTATACACACAACAAAGTCACACACAGACTTACACACAGATTCACACACACAAACACTTATATACACAACAAATATGCACACACTCATATACACTCACACACACAAAAACACACATTTACACTCACACAGAAACACTTAAATGCACAACAAATATGCACACACTTGAAGACACTCATACACACACTCATGCACAAACAAACACATACACACATATACACATTCACACACAAACACACACAGATTCACACACACAAGCACATACAGATTCATACACATAAACACACACAGATTCACACACACAGTCATACATACAAACACTCACACATAGACAAACATACACACCACACTCATAATCATATAGCCACACATACACACATACATTCACAAGCCCACACTCACACACATAAACACACACACAAATACTTATACACACAACAAATATACATACACAATACAAACTACACAAACAGACTTACACACACATAAATACATATAAACACTCATATACACACAAAAATACACAAACACTCACACAAACATACAAACACACACTCACACAAACACATAAACCATACATACACTCACACACACATTCACATATACAATAATACATACACTCACACACATACAAACACAGACCTACACAGACATAAACACATATTCACCCCATTCACACACACATTCACATATACATACACACAACCATTCATATGCATACTCACACAAACACACACAAATATTCACATACCCACACTTACATACACACACACACACTCATACATATACATAAACACACAAATATACAAATACATATACACACTCACATCTACAAAAACTCACATGTAAACACATACACAAAGACACACACACAAACACATACACAAGACAAACACACACACATACTCACAAACACATACACAAAGACAAACACACACATACAAATAAATCAAATCATTTTTCTTAAAGACATGAGTTTGCCAACAGAATGGGAATTATGGGAGTTATGGGAATCGATGGGCAGATGGCTCAGTGCTCCAGCAGCCCTGGTCCCCACTGGCTGCTGTGGTATATCTTGCTAGTCATTACCTGAAGCGACAGCCCCTTGCAGCCTTTCAATAAACATGGGCCTGGTCAAGTTCCTTCCAAGTTCCAGTGCCTACTTGGAGGCCAGAAGGGCAGGCAATGGGTCTCACCTGAGTCCTTTCTTTGCCCAGCACCTGGATCTTTTCTGAGGACTGAACCTGCCGCCCTGAGAGTGGTGGACCATGTGTTCAGATTCCACATGAGCCTTCATTTGCCTCGTGGGGCTGGCCAGGGCAGGGCAGTTCTCTGGTCCTTGACACCATGAGTCATCTCTGAGAGTATCCCACGGATCCTGGCCTTGAAAGATGGCCGCTCCCTCCTTGGAGAGTTCTGGAAATGAAGCTTGTTTCCCCATCATGAAGATCTGCAGTCTGGCAAGAATGCCCTTCAGCAGTATGAGTTAGAACAGTTAGGGAGCGTGGGGTGCAGGCACACCCCATTTCTAGATGGGTGAAGCAAGTGTGGTCAGGGAGGCCCTGTGCCCTTGTAGTATCCTGGAAGCTGTCTCTTACTCTGACTGAGTGACTGTGTGGGGATGGTCTCTCTGCTGCAGGCTTTGCTCTGAGCTGTGAGTTCAAATTGAGTTTTTAGCTGTTGAAGTTGAGTGTTTTGGGGTGTTCCTGAGTGAGAGAGGCTGGCTCGGCTCTGCCGCCTTGCGGGATACTCTGCCTCAGCTCACCTGGGTACCTGACATGCTCTCACAGAACTATCTAGCAGATCCAGCCCACACGTGGGCCAGGTTGAAAATAGAAACACAAACAGGTAGAAATGATTTAATTACTAGGTATTCTGCCTAGTGCTGTTTGAATGTGGCTGGACGGTGTCCCCAGAGTCTCTTTGGAGCCTGGTTCTCGCTGGGGTGGTACCTAGAGGTGGGGCATAGTGAAGGTCAGGACTACATCTTCTGACCTCAGGGGTTCCCCTCTCCTCTTGTGACCTCCTAGGCCACCATCCACCATGGAATCATGCAGTTGGTAGGAGATTGTGACAGAACTGGGACCATATTGCTGGGCTTTCAGCCTCCTGAGCCATGAACCTCTTTTCTTCATAAGCACCTAGCCTTGGGTGTTTCGTTATAGGAACAGAAAATATGCTGATACACTATATCTAAGAGGCAATCTCTTCACTGGGTTGAATGTCGTAGGTTGCTGTAGGTTGAATGTCATGTTAGCAGGGTGTATAATGTTGGAGCCCACCAGCCGGGCTTGGTGGCGCATGCCTTTAATCCTAGCACTCGGGAGGCAGAGGCAGGCGGATTTCTGAGTTCGAGGCCAGCCTGGTCTACAAAGTGAGCTCCAGGACAGCCAGGGCTATACAGAGAAACCCTGTCTTGAAAAACAAAAAAACAAAAAAACCCCAAAAAGTTGGAGCCCACCATTGTCAACAGCCAGGATGATTCACACTACACTGTGTAACCGATCTGAATGTCACACTTACGGCCAGTCTCATTGCTAATTCACCCATCACACCCACACCCTCGGGTTGGGGGAGGGGCACCAACAGTGTGGACTCGGCCCAGAGCTCATAGCTCAAACACAGGGCCCTTCTGGCTGCTAATTGAAAACCTCCCAACACCTGCCCAGAGTGGACACTCAAACCCAGCCTTTAACTACATGAGCATATTGTACATATATAGTATATCCTTTCCCACCCTCCTCTCCCCCTCTCCCTCCAACTAATCTCCTTTGTTCCCCAAATAGTTTCTTTCTTTTTGTTTTTTTTTTTTAAGATTTATTTATTATGTGTAAGTACACTGTAGCTGTCCTCAGATATTCCAGAAGAGGGCATCAGATTTCATTACAGATGGTTGTGAGCCACCATGTGGTCGCTGGGATTTGAACTCGGGACCTTTGGAAGAGCAGTCGGAGCTCTTAACCACTGAGCCATCTTGCCAGTGAGCCATCTCCCCAGCCCCCCAAATAGTTTCAATAGTTCCACAGGTACATAATTTTCCATAACCATATAAAATCTAGAAACCTCAAATGGGATAAAATTTTACAATATTCATCCCTCTGAGAATTGGCTGGGTTCCCTTATGGGACTGTCCCCTGTGACAGCCATTTCCTTGAAAACAACATGACTTTCTTTGCTTTTTTGGATAGAAGCTCGGCTGTGCACACTTACACACACTCTCTATCCATGCCTGGTGAGGGCACATAGGCTTTCAAGAATGCTGCAGAACAAACCCATGTACAGCTGCCTCTGTGGCCTGTGACCCGGAGCCCTTCAGAGACCAATGTTCTTATTAACAGATGTTCAGCCCCTAGGCACTCAGGTTTTTTTTTAAGTCACTTTTTTTTTTAATTTTATTATATGTAAGTACACTGTAGCTGTCCTCAGACACTCCAGAAGAGGGAGCCAGATCTCATTACGGATGGTTGTGAGCCACCATGTGGTTGCTGGGATTTGAACTTACCACCTTCCGAAGAGCAGTCGGGTGCTCTTACCCGCTGAGCCATCTCACCAGCCCCCTGCACTCAGATTTTTAAAGTCTGTGTGTGTGTGTGTGTGTGTGTGTGTGTGTGTGTGTGTGTGTGTGTATTTATGCACATGAATAGAATCCAGAACAGAATGCTATATCCACTGGAGATGGAATTTCAGGCCAGTGTAAGCACCTGATGGAAGTGCTGGGAACCGAACCCAGTTCTCTAGAAGAGCAGTCAGCCATCCTTCCAGCTCTATAACCATTATTTCTTGTCTTGGTTACTTTTCTATTGTCATAACATAAGTTATAAAAGGAAGCATTTAGGGGCTGGTGAGATGGCTCAGCAGGTAAGAGCACCCGACTGCTCTTCCGAAGGTGATAAGTTCAAATCCCAGCATCCACATGGTGGCTCACAACCATCCGTAACGAGATCTGGCGCCCTCTTCTGGGGTGTCTGAAGACAGCTACAGTGTACTTACATATAATAAATAAAATAAATCTTTAAAAAAAAAAAAAAAAAAAAAGGAAGCATTTAGGCCTGGCGAGATGGCTCAGTGGTTAAGAGCACCGACTGCTCTTCCGAAGGTCCCGAGTTCAAATCCCAGCAACCACATGGTGGCTCACAACCATCCGTAACAAAATCTGATGCCCTCTTCTGGAGTGTCTGAAGACAGCTACAGTGGACTTCCATATAATAAATAAATAAATATATATATATATTTAAAAAAAAGGAAGCATTTAATTTGGGGGCTCACAGTTCCAGGAGTCTGTGACCATTGTGGAGGGGGCCATGCCAACAGGCAGCCAGGCAGGCAAGCATGGTGCCGGAGCAGTAGCTAAGAACTTATGCATCGGTACACAAGCATGGTGCAGAGAGAGCTAACTGGGAAGAACATGGGCTTTGGAAATCCCAAAGCTCATCCCAGTAGCACACTGTGACCTTCAGCCAGGCCACGCCCCCTGATCCTTCCCAAACAGTCCACCAGGAGTCCAAACATTCAGATACATGAGTCTGTGGGAGTCATTCTCTTTTAAGCCACCTCATCTCTTGGTGATTATTTTTGTCCTGGTTGTGCTTTCTCTCTCCCTTGTGACTGAGTTGGCATGCTTGGTCACAGTGAGGTGCCTACTCTTGTTTATTATCTTTTTTTCTTCTGTGTCTGGAGGAACCTGTCGTGTTTGTCCTTGAAGCCACCTGTTGGAGGCTCTACAGTGCTAATTTGTTTTTTCCTGCCTCCAAGGGGAATTTTAAACCCAGCTGCTTAGGGTTACATTTCCTTATGGCACTTCCTGTCTTCTCATTTTGGAATACAGGGACTCACAGTGTGTCTTACTGTGCAGCCAGGAATAGGCTGCTAACCCTCCCCTCTCTGTGCCAGGTTCTCTTTATCTGTCTAAATGTAACTTAATCTAGAAGGTGATATGACTGAATAGATATTGAGTTGATTACTTTAGCTTTAACAACTTAAGGGTGTGTGTATGTGTGTGTGTGTGTGTGTGTGTGTGTGTGTGTGTGTGTGTCTTCTCATTGGAAGGGCTTCAGTCCATTATGGTAGATAAAAGAGTGGTGCAAACCTGGAGTTGCTCACAGCAGCAGACATGTATTGCACAGGCTCTTCACACTTCCTTACCAGGAAGCACAGAGCTCAGGACCAAAGCAGAACCCATCTAGAGCCCTCAAGTCCCACCCTGCTCCCTAAGTCTGACTGTTAGATCTGGTCTCCAGTAGGTTTTACAACCTTCCCAAAAATGGCACTGCCAGCTGGGGATCAAATGTTCAAACACAGGAGCCCAAGGAGGCCATTCCAGTCAGGGCCATTTCACCCCTGGTCCCCACAGGCTCATGGCCAACACCCAAAGCAAAAGGCAGGGAGTACAAATTCAAATCTCCCCATAGTGTCTCTACAGTCTCAAGACTGTTAAAAGTCCAAAGTCCCTTTTGAAATGCCATGTTGCAGGAAATATTAAAAAAATTAACTAGCCAGCTCTCCTCGGGGCCAGACCATGCTCCTGCACTCGGGCCACCATCAACTCTCTCCAGCTAGCCCATGCAGCGTCTGGCTCACTTGTCCCCGGAGCCACTAGTACTTCCTCAGCCATAAATCCATGTAGTCAGCTATCGCACATTCCAGTAACTAAATGAAACCACCAACCTCAAAGTTACATATCACAATACCCAGTAACTTGATAAAATCAAGACTCTTAAAGCTTAATTAACCAATGAAATGTATGCATCAATAACATCACAATTTACAGGATGCCAATACAATAAATTCAGAGTCAATTGATGATAAAAGCTTTATCCCAATTAACTTAACTTTATGATACCACAACTACTTGTGGCTGGTAAACACCACACAGATTCATGACCGCAGTCATCTTCCTTCTCCTCCTCTCTGAGACTCTGGTCCCCTCCCCGCCCTGCCCCCTAAACTCTTAGGTCTGCCCCTTTTTCCTGTCCAGTCACAGACCTCCTCTGCACTAATGTAATTGGACAGGGAAAATCCTAAGACAATCACTTATCGATGTGTCCCCTTGAAATCAAACCCTGCTCACATATTCCCACACAGAAATATTCCTAACCCAAATGGGAAGAATGGAACAGACCCAGAAAGGCCTCTCGCCAAAGCAAAAGCAAAAACTGAACAGGCCAAAGTTCCTGCAGCTTTCCTCAACAGAGTTTTGACATTCCTGGCATCTCCAACTTTCTAGGGTCCCCACTACCGTATTCTAGGACTTCTCTGGGTCCCCATTACTACTTGGGATTCAGCTTTGCAGCTTCCTGCATGGTCCATACCAGCTCATGTGGAGACAGTGTCTGGCCTCAGAGGCTTGCTGGAGCCTTGGCACATGCTCCATGACATTGCAGTTCTTGTGCTCTGTGTGCCTAAGACCACAGGACTATACAGGCAATGATAGCAGGTTGTGCTCTCAGCTCAAGACCTGGCTTGGACTATAAGGGTCCAAAATTCACTGAAGGAAGACCCCATACTCAGATAGTATGCAAAAACAAAGAGCTTTTATTCTGCAGAAACAATGGTGACACAGTCAAAGACCTTAGAGCTGCTCTTATAAAAGAAATGCTTAATTGCTTCTGAGATAACAACAGACTTCTAAAACCTAGGGCACATTCCAAAGGGGGTTACAGTAACCATTAACCAAAGGTCATAAAGTAGATATACACCATAGGACCATAGGTGCAAAAATAGGAGATAAGATATTGACTAAGTTTATCTATACAAAACTTCAAGGACAGCTTAGCTATGGTCTTTCTATGAACCTGTATGTTAGTAAAGAATGATGGATGTCTAGCCAGGTAATTGCTCCTAGTGGATATGCATGCAGACCTTCTTTGTTATGAACCTCTTATTCAATTTATGACCTGAATTTATGTGCAAACTTATAGTGAACATTTTACCATGTGAACACGCGCTCTGAGAGTTGAACAAGTATTGAGAACAAAGGGAAGAGACAGGCCTCTCTCCCCTTCTCTTCTTGAGACTTAGAAAAGTGCACTTAAACCACAGTGGACAGGAGGTGCCGAAGCTCTCGCTGGGCAAACAGCAGCTTCTCGAGGCATTCCATGCCCCACCCCCATTTTCTGAGCTCACTGGATCTGTTAGTCAAGTCTGCACACTGTGATTTCCTATTCCCAGGCTGTGGCACCAGGCTTGCTGTGTTCCACTGGGGACAAATGCTCCTGGTGGTTCCCTGTGTTCCCTTGCTCACACTCCTGAGGGCTCTGCCAGGCAAGTCTCACAGTAAACTGAGTTTGCACTGTGTATGTGTGTGTGTGTGGGGGTGTTGGGGAACAGATGGTTATGCTGACAGTTACAGAACATAGAGTGCCCTGTGTGCAGAAAAACCACTTGGGTTCGGGCGGAACTTTGGTTACAATGGAATGATCTGAGCCTAATAAAAGCTGCAGAAGCCCTAAGCCTTGGGGACACCGTGTCCTGATTTTTCTGGACATTCCCTGGTGAGGGTCTAGAGCTCTGAGCACACCTCTGGTACCGTCTCACAGTCCCGTGGCTGTTTTAACTCCCTCCAATCTCACCCTATCCCAGTAGTCACACAGAGGTTACTGGGTGCTGCAAAACTCTCATCTGGCTCCCTGTGAACATGGGCAGGACGGTTCCTTAGATGGGCAACTCAATCATTAGTAGAGAGTTCTCTCACCCACAAACACGAGGCAGGCTTGTTATGGTGTTGGGCTGGGTCACTCTGCTTCCCCCTGGACTGTCTGTCCCCTCTACCTGGTGTCTACCTGTCATGGTTTTGGAGGTGACCCTTGTCTCTAAGGCTGCATTGTGCGCATCCTTCAGTTCTTTGCTTGTCACTTTACTGGACCCCAGGACAGTGTGAGAGGTTCTGGTGATAGTGGCCTTGCTCGTTCCTCTCCCGTGTCACCTGAGAACTCTAAGGAACTCCATGCTGTGAGAGACTCGGGTGTGTGAGGTATCAGCATGTGAGGTATCAACATCAGCACATCACAAGAGCGGGCAGGAGGATGCTGGGATGCAGGAGAGGCATGTTTGTGGTGAGCATCCCTGATCAGGGCCAGCTCTTCCCTGCTCAGCTCCCTGGCACAGGGCAGCCAGGCCACCCCACAGAGGTCAGAGGCTGGGGACACAGAATGCATCCCAAGAGTCAAGGGTCATCTCCAAAACCGTGTGTCCCCAAGCCACAGGCCCAAGCCGAATGACCAGCAAAACACAAGTTAATGACTGAGACCTGCAGAGCACCCTCCAAATGAACAAGGAAATGGAGGTACGCACAGCCTCCTTGCAACAAAACATGCCTGGAGGATAAAAGCCCGGAGCCTGGAGCACCTCACACACACACACACATCCTTCAACACTCACACAGTCACTCAACACACACTCACCCCCTCCATGGCAGCCTCCACCATGTCTGTCTGCTCTGACTCTCGCACCAACTCCTCCTGGCAGGTGGATGACTGCCCAGAGAGCTGCTGTGAGCCCTGCTGCTGTGCCCCCAGCTGCTGCCAGCCCAGCTGCTGTGCCTCCAGCTGCTGTGCCCCAGCCCCCTGCCTGACCCTTGTCTGCACCCCAGTGAGCTGTGTGTCCAGCCCCTGCTGCCAATCTTCCTGCTGCACACCCTCATGCTGCCAGCAGTCTAGCTGCCAGCCAGCTTGCTGCACCTGCTCCCCCTGCCAGCAGCCCTGCTGTGTACCTGTCTGCTGCACACCTGTGTGCTGCAAGCCAGTGTGCTGTGTCTCCATCTGCTCTGGCTGCCAGCCAGCTTGCTGCACCTCCTCCCCCTGCCAGCCCTCCTGCTGTGTGCCCGTCTGTTGCAAGCCTGTCTGCTGTGAGGCAGTCTGCTGTGGGGCTTCCTCCTCGTGCTGTTGAGTGTCTACCTGTGAGCCTGATTTCCGAATGTCTTCCCTCATCTGAGGCGTGGCCCTGCTGAGTGTTCTGGGGCCTACCCATACTCATTCTTCCTTCACCAGCCCAACAAGGTCATGAGCTGGGGTGTCCCCCAGCTACTATCCTGTCTCAGCTCCTGGAAGTGCTGGCTGTTCCACCTCACCCACTCTCAATCTGACTGGCTTGATCCATTTATCAGATGTATGACTTTTGGCCTCTGAGCACCAATAAAACCTCTTTTGTCCCATTCCATCTCTGTCGTAACTGTCATACAGTGAACTGGCTCTTGGCCTGCATCTGGCTCTGGGGCCTTCATTTGGCTTTGTGCTATTCACTTGGCTCTAGGGCCTGTACCTGTGCTCTGCACCTGGCTCTGGGCTCTTGCACCTGGCTCCTGGGCCTGCACCTGGCTCTGGGGCCTGCACCTGGCTCTGGGCTCTTGCACCTGGCTCCTGGTCTGCACCTGGCTCCTGGGCCTGCACCTGGCTCTGTGAGGCTTGCACCTGACTCTGGACCTGTATGAGCAGCTGTGGGGTGCAAATATGACCTGGGGCTCCTATCCTCCCATTCTGTGCTCTTCTGCTGGTCTTGTGGGCAGCAGAAACTCTGTATACTGCTTCCTACCCTGAGCAACACTTAGGCTCTGAATAAAGGACCCCCCTCCTCTTGCTGCCTATGCCTGCCATTGTGTGTGTGTGCTAAAGATCAGAAAACTCTGGCCAATGACCCAGCAACCATAGGGCCCACCGTGAGGAAATGTGGCACCCTGCCTTCCTGACCATCCATGTGCTTGGGGAGGCTAAGCAAATGCCAGTATGTAGGAAACAGAAACCTGGCCTTGGTCTGGCTGGCAGATGGAAGGATAAGGCATGACATGCAATGTGATAGAGACAGCCATAAATCTGGAGTGGCCACAGCAACCAAGAGTGGTGAGGGAATGTACCTGAGGGAGAGAGGAGGAGATGACTGATGTCCAAATGTGGGCAAATGTGGCCTCACCTTTGCTGAGGGACTTTGGGAACTGTCTCCTGAAACTACACAGGCAGAGCAAATAGAATTAACTGGTCAGGGAGATGATGACAGTGTCTCTACAGGGATTCCTGAGTCCACTTGGCATCAGGGACAGTGGAGGTCACCTCACCAGGGACACATTACCTGGGTGCTATGTGACAAAGAAGACCACCTCCATGGTGGCCTTTGCCAAGGTGCCAAGTGTGTCTCCGTGTTGGCATCTTATGCTGGGCCTGTGCAGTGCCAGATGGTAGCATTTGAAGTCACAACCACACCACTGATGTGTCTGAGCTATGGATACTGACCAGGTAATAGATGGCACTTGATATCTTTGGGCTTGGCTGCTGTGGTGACTGCCAGTGTTATCTTATTACAGATCACTAAATGAGTAGTCCTTAAACTGTGGGTTGCAACCCCTTTGAGGATTGAACGACCCTTACCAGGGGTCACCTAAGACCATTGAAAAACACATGTTTATATTACGATTATATAACAGTAGCAAAAATCACAGTTATGAAGTAGGAACGTTAATAGTTTTATGGTTGGGATCATTACAACATGAGGAACTGTATTAAAGGGTCACAGTGTTAGGGAGATTGAGAACTGCTGTTAAGTGATGGCACCTGGTGTGCTATGACAGTGGCCGATGATGCAACCTTATCACAGATCACAAGCACCAGCAGAGTTCTTCACGGTGCCTAAATTCCTCCACTTACTTTCCAGGGTGGGTGCTTTTGTGAGGAGTCCAGGATGAACTCTGAAGGATGGTCCTAACTATGCAGTCTTTAAGATAGTGAGAGGAAGATGAAGGGTGGGCTGCCACAGAGACTTTTAGAACTACATTTATCTGGGGTAGAAGGATAAATATTTGGAATGTAGTTAGGGACTATGCTGGCTTAGATTTTACTAGCCCTGGGTAGTTGGCCAGGTTTCTAGTACGAGGTATGACTTGCCTCTTGATGAGTGAGTGGGTAGCTAGCTTTCTTATTCAGTTAGAACTACCAGCCTAGGGAATGGCGCCACCTATAGTGGGCCCTATAGAACTCTTAGAACAGGCAGTATGGTGTCCACTTGTGCTCAGGAAATATTCAAGGACACTAAAACATGGGAACAGCAGGCACAGCGGGGAGAGTTCTGACACCTTAACCTCCCAACCCTGCCCTATAAGGCCCAGTCCTGAGCAGCAGGTGCAGTCTCTGTATGGGACTGGTACCTGGGAACAAAGTGGACATGTTTCTGAGGAAGCTTGACACAACCTAGAACCCTCTGAGAAGTGGGCTTCAAATGAGGGATTGCCCAGATAGTATTGGCCTGTGGATGTGTCTGTGGGAGATAATCTTGATTGTTAACTAATGGAGAAGGGCCCACTCTAGATGGCACCATTCCCTAGGCTGGTAGTTCTGGCTATATAAGCTAGCTACCCACTCATCAAGAGACAAGTCATACTCATACCTGGCCAACTACCCAGGGCTAGTGAAATCTAAACCACCATAGTCCCTAAATACATTCCAAATATTTATCCTTCTACCCACAGATAAGTATAGTTCCCACCCCTCGTCAAGGAAACATTTCTGCAACAAAGATGATAACAGAAAACAGATAAAAATGCAGAGTCTTGGAGCCCAGTCCCTACTGATGCCTCTATGAAACACTCTCCTCCACCTAAGGCTCAGCGATGATTTCAGAAGAGTGGATGGAAAGACTGTAAGAGCCAGGGGAACAGGAAGTAAGATTATGTCTACTAAAGATGACAGGGAAACTGCACGCATGAGATCTCACCAACACTGCTGCCTTGAAACATGAGCTGAACAAGTACAAAACCAATGGGCATGCTAAAATGGGCTTGGCCCTACATAAAGAACTACAGGCAAATGAGAAATGCTGAGGGGGAGAAGTAGTCTCCACCAGGGAAGACTACAGCAATTGGTTATCCAATAGCAAGTGGTCAGTCCTGCAAACATACACATACAAGTAGCACCATATGAAGTGTGTAGGTTGTGTTTATATATTTAGGAATCGATGGATGGATAGATGACAAACAGGTGTGTGTGTGTTTGTGTGTGTGTGTGTGTGTGTGTGTGTGTGTGTGTGTGTAACAATTACAGAAAAAGAGACCATGAATTTGAATGAAAGCGAGAAGGCATATGGTATATGAGGGGCTAGAGCTAGAAAAGGGAAGGGGAAATGATGTAGCTAAATTATAATCTCAAAAATAAATAAAGCCAGCTAAGCATGAGCCTATGAGCAAGCCAGCAGGCCATATCCCTCCATGCAATCCACAACACATTCCTGCTTGAGTTCCTGGCCTGACTTCCCTTCCCTTCCATCAGTGACAGAGTGGGACCTCCCCTAAGCTGACCTTGCTTAGCGTGTTTTATCACAGCAACAGAAACCAGCGTGTATAGGCAATTGTCTTCATCTGTTTGAGGCTCCCTGGTGAGCATGCTTCAGTTCCTCAGGTTCAGACCTTGCTGGATACGGAGATGACATCTGTTAGACATAGAGTGTCGCCTATGGACACCTGGGTGGAGAAGAACACCTGGATCAGCGTCTGGGGAAAGCTGGGAACCAAACGCTTGGAGAAATTAGGGCTTCAAAGCAGTCCTGAGAGCCTAGAAAGTTCCAAACATGACCTCAGAGGCACGTTCTGAGAGAGTCACTCTTCAGCTTTGAGCCCTGAGCAAACAGGAAGTGAAGGTATAACAGGAAGTGAAGATGTAACAGGAAGTGAAGGTGTAACAGGAAGTGAAGGTTAACAGGAAGTAAAGGGGAAAAGGGTAGAAACTGCTAGCAGGGATCTGAGGGGAAGCCTCTGAGTCTCAGACAGCCTTGGGTAAATAAACAACAGCTACAAAGCCCAGGGGGATTTTTTTTTTTTTTTGGTCACTGTGACAAAATACGTGAGGTAAACAGCGTTTAAGGAAGAAAGGTTTGTTTTGGCCACAGTCTCACCATGGTCAGCAGGGAGTCTCAGACAGAATCAGAATGACACCCCCCCCCCCAATGTAGCCATCTTGTAACATTTTCTCTGAAAAAGAAAAGGTTTCCATGACTTCAGAGACCTTCTACTGAGAAGTAACTGTGCCAGGTCTTTGGAGTCTGAACAGCGAATGAGACAAACCAGATCCGGGCTGTGGGGATGTAGTGTTCTATGGAAGGAGAGGGAGCATAAACCAGACAGGACAGGAAGCTGGGCAGGGGTGGAGTTGGTTACCAAAGCACTCACAAAGCTCTGGCCCTCAAACGTGGAGTGAAATCCACAGCCCTACACAGAGCAGCACACAGTCTTCCATCCACCCTCTTCCCACAATGCACTTGCTGCCTCCATCCCCAGCCCCTGCCACATGCTCACTTAGCTCTGGGGAGGGTGTGGAGGTCATGACCTCCAGCCTGCACTAGTCTCCCATTCTCTGGGGCAGGAGCCACATGGGATGCACTACATGAGGCTGACTGGACACTCCGACACCTCAGGTTACCTCTAACAACCTGGGATGTGCTGTGGGTGGAGTGGCCACTGGCCACACAGGTCAGTCTCTGTGTTACTTCAGAAACCCCGTAAAGAAAGACTAGTCCCAAACACAGGCATTATTATGAGGCTAAGCCTTTGCTTTCAGATACACACACTTCAAAAGGTCCAAATGGTTATTCTGCTTAAGAGCAGGGATATGTGTTTAATAAGGAAGCCATCAGTCAAAACTTTTATATAAATACATGTAAAACAGGGGGCTGGAGAGATGGCTCAGAGGTTAAGAAGCACTAACTGCTAATCCAGAGGACCTGAGTTCAATTCCCAGCAACCACATGGTGACTCACAACCATCTGTAATGAGATTGGATGCTCTCTTCTGGTGTGTCTGAAGACAGCAGCAGTGTACTCATATATGTTAAAATAAATAAATAATTCTTTAAAAAAACAAAACAAAACTGTTAAACAAATCCACATAGTTATGGAAGTGTGAGATCGATCCTTAGGGACGGGTGAGGAAGGCTGGCCAGGAGAAGCCGGACAGAGGAATGAGAAAATTGTGTAAGAGGCAGGCAAGACACATAGGCATCATCCCACATGGAGCCCCACATGGCTCAGAACTTGCAAACCCAACTAGGAGTTGCCAACCTGCCTACATGGCAAGGAGGTGAGCCCAGCTTCCCACAGCCTTGGGCACAAGGACAGGGTGGACAGTGTCACAGGGCACCGTAGAGAGGTGCGGGAGCTGAGGAGATGCCATAGAAGGATGCAGACAGGGGCCATCAGCCTGCCGCTGTACCCTCATACTCAGTAGCACTGTACGAGCCACTGCACACCTGTGGCCTCTGGGCACTGAGCTAGGTGCTGGGAGGGGTACTGAGCACATCGCTCCCCTGGCAGTAATTTTTGCGGAAGGAGCAAGAGTCCTGGCAGCCAGCCATCCCAGACAACATCCCAGACAAACAAACACCTGGATGATGGCCACGGGGCTCACCAACAAGGAAGGAAGGGCAAGCCCACAACAGCACAGGGGGATAAAAGCCGACGGTGCAGCCCCTCACACACTCACACTCACGCACGCACTCACTCACTCACCTCCAACCCAGCACTGCCATGGCCGCCTCCACCATGTCCGTCTGCTCTGATGCTCACACCAACTCCTCCTGGCAGGTGGATGACTGCCCAGAGAGCTGCTGTGAGCCCTGCTGCTGTGCCCCCAGCTGCTGCCAGCCCAGCTGCTGCCAGGCAAGCTGCTGCCAGGCAAGCTGCTGTGCCCCCAGCTGCTGCCAGTCCTGCTGCTGTGTCCCCAGCTGCTGCCAACCCAGCTGCTGTGCCCCAGCCCCCTGCCTGACCCTCATCTGCACCCCAGTGAGCTGTGTGTCCAGCCCCTGCTGCCAATCTTCCTGCTGCACACCCTCATGCTGCCAGCAGTCTAGCTGCCAGCCAGCTTGCTGCGCCTGCTCCCCCTGCCAGCCACCCTGCTGTGTGACCCTCTGCTGCAAGCCTGTCTGCTGCACACCTGTCTGCTGCAAGCCTGTCTGCTGCACACCCATCTGCTCTGGCTCCTCCTGCTGCTGCCAGCCCTCCTGCTGTGCTCCTGTGTGCTGCAAGCCCTGCTCCAGCCTGTCCCTGCTGTGTCGCCCTGTGTGCAGACCTGCCTGCTGTGTGCCCACCTCCTCCTGCTGTGCCTCTTCCTGCCAGCCCAGCTGCTGCTGCCCAACCTCCTCTGTGTCCCTGCTGTGCCGCCCTGCCTGCTCCAGACAGGCCTGCTGTGGACAGAAGTCCAGCTGCTGATGGGCCTGTCTACTGCTTGTGTCTTTCTTCCTGATACCTCTTAGCCCCTCTACTCTGATCCTGATGTGGGATCAACCCAGGACAAAGCCCCAATAAGTCCTATACACTGGCTTGAGCTATCCCCCTGACTCCCAGGAACCCCACCTGCACCGTGGGTTACTGTCCCTCTTCACTGTCCCTCCATTCTGGCCTTATGTTTGATATCAGCCATTCGGCAGTTCACATCAATAAACTCATCTAACCTCTGCCTCTCCTCTCATGTCTGAGAAATCTTGGGCAGGTAGATGTTGATCTTCATAAGCTGTGATTACTTGCAGAAGGGAGGGACTAAGCCCTGCAATCGAGAGAGATGCTGGCCACCTGCCCTGGGGCTATCCTGTGTTGCTTGGTGTCATGTTCTGTACAACGAGTGAGACGCTGCAATGGTGCTCCCCCACATCTGGAAAGGGTTCCCATCATCCACAGAGGGTCCCCATTGTCCAATGGGTCTCAGACACATGCGTAACCAGCAAGGAGAAACTGCTGCTGGGTAAGGGATCCCCAGCAATCCCACAGTGGAACTCAGTCTGGGGAATCTCCCAGGCACGAAGCCTATCTTTAGTACCTGGAGTAGGGCCCTGAGGGGAATTCCTCTGAAGGCAGTCAGAGAAATTACCTGACCTAATTTACCATCAGAATACCTAAGTGGAGTCCCTAGTGACCAACCAGTCTTCTGCCTCCCAGCCCCTTGAGTGATCTCAGAAAGACAGCATCCAGCCATGCCAGCATCCAGTTTAGCAGGAACCCAAGGCAGGAAATCATGGTCTAGTAGACGATCAATCAGTTGATGGGAACCCATCAGCCTCAACTATTCCACACAGCCCAGAAGTTAGGAATGATGAAGCAATTGCTCAAAGATGGGAAGACATTTAGAGAGAGAACCACCAGAGCGAGGCCACTGGAAAGGAGCGCTGTTGGAAGAGGGGTGTTGATGGGTTGGACATAAAACTCACAGCCATTAGCCTGGCAGTGGTGGCTCACAACTTTAATCCCAGCACTTGGGAAGCAGAGGCAGGTGGATGTCTGAGTTTGAAGCCAGCCTGGTCTAGAGTGAATTCCAGGACAGCTAGAGCTGGTGGTTCAAGAGGTGAGCTCCCCGCTAGCTACTCCAGCTGCCACAACTGTCACTACCACCCCACGATGAACACCTCTCTCTGGAACCACAAGCCCACAGAAACTCTTTCTTCTTTAAATTGTGTTGGCTATGCTGTTTTGTCATAGCAACAGAAAAGCAACTAATACATGGTGAAACTTCCAACAAAGGAATCATGTGACCTTTCCTCTTTATAGGTACCGCACCTCTGTCATTCTGTCACAGTAACTCAGAGCTGCTTAACGCTTCAGCTAAGTGGGCTCTATCTCTAGAATAAAAGATTGATTTACTATCTGAAAAATCACCTAATGTAATTGTCTGAGTCGGGGTTTCTATTCCTGTACAAACATCATGACCAAGAAGCAAGTTGGGGAGGAAAGGGTTTATTTATTTATTTATTTTTGGTTTTTCCAGACAGGGTTTCTCTGTGTAGTCTTGGCTGTCCTGGAACTCACTCTGTAGACCAGGCTGGCCTCAAACTCAGAAATCCGCCTGCCTCTGCCTCCCAAGTGCTGGGATTAAAGGCGTGTGCCACCACACCCGGCTGGAGGAAAGGGTTTATTCAGCTTACACTTCCACATTGCTGTTCATCACCAAAGGAAGTCAGGACTGGAACTCAAGCAGGTAAGGAAGCAGGAGCTGATGTAGAGGCCATGGTGGGATGTTACATACTGGCTTGTTTCCCCTGGCCTGCTCAGCTTGCTTTCTTATAGAACCCAAGACTACCAGCCCAGGGATGGCACCACCCACAAGGGACCTCACCCCTTGATCACTAATTGAGCAAATGCCTTACAGCTGGATCTCATGGAGGCATTTCTTCAGTGGAGGCTCCTTTCTCAGTGATAACTCTAGCTTGTGTCAAGTTGACACACAAAACCAGCCTGTACTGTAATATGTTGTGTTGATACAATAAAGGCAAGCATCAAATCATATTAATACATACAGAAAAGAACCAAGTCATCCCAACAGTTTTTCACAATAAAAGGACCCCATCATCCCCGGTGAGGAGACTTCCTTGCTCTGATGGGCTGTCTGTTAGGAGCCCACAGCTGACATTACCATGTGCTACGCCTTCTCCCCAACCTCCGGCAAGACATAAGCATCCGGATACTCAGCCGACCAATCCCAGACATCACTGGGAGAACAGAAGTTCTCATATCCAAGCTAAGCCCATGAGTTGCAGAACCCATGGACAGCTTTGGAAACTATGAAACTCATGCAAAGATCTTCTGAATACTTTAGGATCGGGTCTGTCCCTGCTCATCTGCATACCTTTCTGCTTCCTAGCAAACATCTCTGCAGAGATTCATAGGTTGGTTTTAAAATGAATGTGTGATTGTCTTAGACCCATAATCACCACGAGAAAAGAAAACAAAGAAAGGTGGTCAATTCACACTTCCCAATAAAATTCTCCCATAAAACAACAGTGAGCCCTCCCATTGGTCCTAACCTCTAAGTAACAAAGAGCAGATCTCTCCTCACTGCCCAGACCACTGCCCCAGCTATGTGCTCAGTAAACCTATGGGAAGAGGAGGGGGAGGATAGGGAAAGAAGAGAGGAGAGACAGGGGAGAGAGCAAGTGAGGGAGCATGTTTGACCTTCACTACCCACATACAAGCAGAGTGTCTGTCTGCATGCCCTAATGTGAGGCAGATTCTCAGATCAACTCATTAAGAGCCGGGCTTCGTGGGCACTAAACTCTCATATTTAAACCACACTGGCATGAGCCAGGTATGGTTGGTGATCCATTCCTGTGGTCCTAGTACTTGGGAAGTGGAGGCAGGAGGATTGGGAGTTCCAACTCATCCTCAGCTAAACAATGAATTCCAGGGGTAGCCTGGGCTACATGAGACCTTGTGTGTCTTAGTCAGGATTTGTATTCCTGCAAAAAAACATCGTGACCAAGAAGCAAGTAGGGGAGAAAAGGGTTTATTCAGCTTACACTTCCACACTGCTGTTCATCACCAAAGGAAGTCAGGACTGGAATTCACACAGGGCAGGAACTTGGAGGCAGGAGGTGATTCAGAGGCCATGGAGGGTGCTGCTTACTGGATTGCTTCCCCCTGACTTACTCAGTCTGCTTTCTTATAGAACCCAGGACCACCAGCCTAGGGTTGGCACCACCCACAATGGGCACTCCCCCTTGATCACTAATTGATTCAGCCTTACAGCTGGATCTCATGGAGGTATCTCCTCAATGGAGGCTCCTTTCTCTGTGATAACTCCAGCTTGTGTCAAGTTGACACACAAAACCAGCCTGTACATTGTGTCAAAAGAAAAAAAGTTTAAGGAGAGATATATACATTGAAGAAAGCCTTTTATATATGTTTTATTATATATTATTATGTATTACATATTATATATTATATACTTATATTGTAATTATATCATATATCATATATAATAGAAGTAGGATGCCTGGGCAGAAGAGAAGCAGGTGAGACATTCAGCAGGAAATGCTGAGCACCCAGTATAGGAGCTGCAAAGCCTGTTAGGGGCACTGAGATTAAGAAGCCCAGTGTGGAGCCGGGCGTGGTGGCGCACGCCTTTAATCCCAGCACTCGGGAGGCAGAGGCAGGCGCATTTCTGAGTTCGAGGCCAGCCTGGTCTACAGTGTGAGTTCCAGGAAAGCCAGGGATATACAGAGAAACCCTGTCTCGAAAAACCAAAAAAAAAAAAAAAGAAGCCCAGTGTGCAGAGTACAGCCTCTCACACGGTGTGTAGGATGCTCTACGGACACAAGGAAGCTCGGCAGATGAGCCCACTAAAGACACCCAACCCAGCACCTGCCATCAGAGAGTGTACTCCACCACAAATACAGAGAGCAAGGAGTACTACCTAGTCACACTCCTGTGGAATGCAGATGGCCTGCCCCTCAGTGGGACTGCATCCTGAATACAAACATTCACCCACCACCTGACCCAAGAAAGCTACACAGAGTCTATTAGAGAAAAGAAAACTCATTATCACATGAAACACCAAACACAAACATTGTCCCGGCAGCTTTATTCATGTCTGTAGTAAACAGGGGAAAATCAAAATATTATCCATCAGCCACAACAAAAATGGATTAAACTGAGGTAGGGGAAGAGGAGGGGGTCTGGTGGGTGGTGGCTTCAGGTGGACAGGCTAACTTGCCCCTGCAGTCTTAGGGGGGGTCACTTGGTTCCTACAGTCCCTGGTTTTAGCTCTTCTTTCCCAGACAGGACCTCTCAAAGCCTCTTGCTAAAGCCCAGCCTGCATCCCTCCCCTCTCCTGGTGTAATTCACCCTCTGTCAACCCACAGCCTCAGCTCAGCTTAGCATCTGTCCTACTAGGCTGCTGAGCTGTCCTAATGTGCCCAAGGTGAGGAGCAGGTTCTCAGCCCATGCAAGCGCCTGGCACACTGTTAAGTTTCAGGTGCAGAGGGGCACAGTCCCCACAACTGAGGGACTTTTTCTACAGCTTCCCTTCTCTGATGCTGTCCTCGGAAGCATATGTTCTGGAAGAATCTATCTCCTAGTTTTCCTTACTGTCATATTCTCTACAGAGCTGTGCAACCTTGACACTCAGGCCAGTCTCCGCAGTGTTCAGGGACATATTCTCTACCAGCTTCATCTACAGCTAGCAGGCTTCACAACTTTACCCAACCACCCAGGCTGGAGCTCCTGTCTGCCCACTGCCCAAGGCGCAGCCTGAATGGGAGGCATGTGATATATGCACAAAGCCAGACCCAGCATGGGCAAGTCTCCACTCAGAAGACCAGGCACCACAGCACCCTAAGGTGCTGTCAGCACTTGGAACTCAGAAGGAGTAACTCTTCTGTAAATAAACAGATTAACAAAGGCTTTCAGGAAGCAGCTCAAAATACCCACCAGGAAGGAATGTTCTAGAGGCTTCTAGCTGAAAAACAGCCTGTGTGGTATAAAAGCCGACAGCCTAGCACATAAAACACACACAGTCTCATACACAGTCACACAGACATTGACACGCTCTTACTGCCCAGCCAACCCCACCATGGCCGCCTCCACCATGTCCGTCTGTTCTGACGCTCGCACCAACTCCTCCTGGCAGGTGGATGACTGCCCAGAGAGCTGCTGTGAGCCCTGCTGCTGTGCCCCCAGCTGCTGCCAGCCCAGCTGCTGTGCCCCTAGCTGCTGTGTCCCCAGCTGCTGCCAGCCAAGTTGCTGTGTCCCAAGCTGCTGTGCCCCAGCCCCCTGCCTGACCCTCGTCTGCACCCCAGTGAGCTGTGTGTCCAGCCCCTGCTGTCAATCTTCCTGCTGCACACCCTCATGCTGCCAGCAGTCTAGCTGCCAGCCAGCTTGCTGCACCTGCTCCCCCTGCCAGCCATCCTGCTGTGTGACCCTCTGCTGCAAGCCTGTCTGCTGCACACCTGTCTGCTGCAAGCCTGTCTGCTGCACACCCATCTGCTCTGGCTCCTCCTGCTGCTGCCAGCCCTCCTGCTGTGCTCCTGTGTGCTGCAAGCCCTGCTCCAGCCTGTCCCTGCTGTGTCGCCCTGTGTGCAGACCTGCCTGCTGTGTGCCCACCTC
>LR752832.1:20205-52956 GCA_902729485.2 Mus minutoides | reverse complement strand
CCTCCCTCCCTCCCTCCCTCCCTCCTTCCCTCCTTCCCTTCCTTTCTTCCTTTCTTATTTCATTCCCTCTCTCCTTTGTTGTCAGCTCTTTTAGGACATCATCCTTACCTATTCAACTACTTTCTTCATGTGTCATGACAAATTTGTTCAGTTTCTCTGGCTGTACATGTCAAGTCTCATGAATGACAGCAGTGTTCCACAGCTTACTCTTTCTTCCATATCTCTGTGGAATCCTGGTGCAGCCCTTATAGCAGCATCTCTGTCTTAGCTCCGGCTTTCCTAGATGCTTTGGTGTTAGTCGGTTGACACCAACTTGTAACATGAAGCAAACCACTTTGTTGGAAACGGTGGAAATTAAACAATGTTAGCTACTTTATGATTATAATTTTTAATATGGTAACCCACCTCATTGATTGAGTTTAAATGTAGACAAAGTTGATTGAGATTTGCATTTCTAAATTATTTTTCAATCAAAATAAAAGTTGATGTTTTATTTCAATTTATTCAATTCTCTAATGCAATTCAATAAGCAACATTCTATTCCCTATTCAATTTATGCAAAGCTGTTGGAGCAAGTTGACTTTGCTTTTGTATTATCTGAAAGTTTTCACTATGGATGTTATGCATGTATAAATCAGTCTTGTTCTTAACTTCACTAGCATGTTTACTCATGTCTTTTAAAGGGATACAATTTTACTTCTTTTTTCTCTTTTTTTTCTATCTTTTTCTTTTTTTTTTTCTTTTCGTTTTTGTTTTCTGAGACAGGGTTTCTCTGTGTAGCCCTGGCTGTCCTGGAACTCACTCTGTAGACCAGGCTGGCCTCGAACTCAGAAATCTGCCTGCCTCTGTCTACCGAGTGCTGGGATTAAAGGCGTGCACCACCACTTGCCATATGTTTTCTCTCATCTTTGTTCTTTGGGTGTGTCCATATTTGTAAAATGTCATGTGGTTTTATCTCTTGCAGAGAAGGAGGCAATGCAGGTCATCAGTTTTCTGTCTATGTGTGAACCAAACACCATGGGGCTTGATGTATAACAGAGGTGGTAAAAGAGAGAATCTTGGTATCCATTTCACAATGCTTGGTAGCTTCGTACTCTGTCTTCAGCTTGGTGACTGTCTTCATGGACTGAAGGGTCAACAGAGAAGATTTTACTCTCCACAAATACTTTTTTATTTCCTTGTCCCTTTTCAATTGGATATTTATGTATTTACATTTCAAATGTCATCCCGTTTCAATCAAAATAAAAGTTAATGTTCTATTTCAATTTATTTAATTCTCTTTGGGAAACTTTCCCAGTTCTCCCCTAGAACTCACCTACCCCCTCCCCTCTCCTCCTGCTTTATGAGGGTGCTCCCCTTCCCAACCACCCAATCCTACCTAACTTCCCTGGTATTCCTCTACACTGAGGAATCGAGCCTTCACAGGACCAAGGGCCTCTCCTTCAACTGATGCCAGACATTGCTACTTATGGGGCTGGAGCCATGGGTCCCTCTATGTGTACTCTTTGGTTGGGTCCACAAATATTTTAATCACAGTTACTATTCTGTCTTTGAAATATGAATGATGTTTCTGAGAGTTGATACTATTTAATTATGGCAAATTAATCCCATGAATGCAGAATGCAGGTACTATAAGAATGCCAATAGCTAGAAGATATTTATCTCCCATGTCAAAATGAGTAAAATTTGCATAATTCCAGGCTCATCGTTATGAAAATACTGTCCATCCTTCAAGTATTGTCTACTCAATTACTTTTAGACTGTATAAGGGTGAGATGATTTGGGGGCTGTTGGCATTTATATTTGGGATGGTCAAAGAGGGTAAAGACGGCCAATGGGGGGACTGTTGGCATTTATATTTGGGATGGTCAAAGAGGGTAAAGACGGCCAATGGAATATTTCATGAAAACAAAAAGTGTAATTATTTGAGACCAAAATGGAATCCATATCTTATCTTTGTATGTTAACCAAAATATTAGTTAAATAAAAGAGACTTGAAACATACAAAAAAGTCACATACTTTGCACTGGAACAATGGGATGAGCCCTGAAGGTATTTCAGGAACCTGTAAGAGCCCATGTCCCCAGGGTAAGAGACATCATGATTCAGAGCCATGTCAGGTACAGTGGTCATGCAATTTGTGTCTGTGTGTGTGTGTGTGTGTGTGTTTCTTCCAAATAGAGCAGAAATAGCAGAAATAGCAGGGAAACAAAACAAAACAAAAAAGGAAAAGAAGGACAAAAACACAAACAAAAAAATCCCAAACTAAACCAAATAGAAAACATTTCAAAAGCAATATAGTGAAAGCTTCCCCTCTTGTGATACAGGGAAGATCTAGTTGGCTTCCATCTTCATGACTTGTTTTAGAGTTTTAACTTTTTCTATTCTCAAATTAAATGATACAATGTGTTCTTCTAGGCTTTTCTCTCATACTGTCTATGGTTAGCTTGTTTCAAGTGTTGTAGAATAATGTCCTCTGGGTATAACACTGCCATTCTTTCTTGAACTCTCAATAGCACAGTTACCATGAGACACACACACAAGACTGGGATTATTAATGTTACATATGGATGAGCTCTGGAGGATCCTGCTTTCTTATCATAAATTCTTTCTTTGGCAGTGTAGCTGCTTATAAGTTATCCATGCCCTTGTAAGTAACTCATCATCCATGGTCCTATAAATATCACCAATTAAACTCATTGCTTCACTAAGCTAGATGAATGGGTTTTGTTGTTGTTGTTGTTTTGATTTTTTAATCTGTTATTGGCACCCTATTTGAGGTGCACAGATGTTTATTAACTTCTCCTCACAAAAAGTTTATATCATATCCTTGCCTGGATGAATGACTCTGGAAGTTATTTGAAATATAGGAAGCAAGTTCTTATACCAGACCTACGGGTGGATACCCATGATAATCTTACACTTGCTGCACTCTGAGAAGGACCTCAATTTGGAAGCCTGTGATTATTTTGTTTGAAGTTGAAGACAAACACTACCAAAACAATCAGTCAGACAAAAATCCTTGGTTAGAGAAGGTATTCACTTATCCTAGGCTCTCTCAGGTACCACAGAATCTTTCAATTATGTGGGAACCTGAGTGCACATAAGTATCTATCATGGTCCACTCCTATTGCTCCCAAACAACTAGAGTTCATTACTTTCAACCTCTGTGTACCACCGCTGTGGATGCGTGAAGACAGTTTCTTACTGTTTAACTGTTTTCTCTCCTGGAAACACAACTGTACCTAGTATCAGACTAATCTTAACTATGTTTTCTCTTCTGTGTTGGCACATAATATTTATGGAGCACTTTAAACTTTCTGTTTTTTTTTTTTTTTTGGCTTTTGCTCAGTAGCAGTGTTGCCCATAAGTCAAGAGCTATGTTCCTGAGATTCAGAGATGTCAAGTAATTGACCAGAGTCCCAAGGTTCTTGCCCCAAGTCCAAGACTCTCCTGACTTTGGTGCTGCCCTGCTTTGTAGAGAGAGCACAGACTTCCCATTAGGAGATTGGTAGTGTCTCTATTTATCAGGTAAGAGTCTGAGACATAGACTCCGAAGACCTAGTTAGAATGCAGGGTGTCAGCTGGCCAGTGGTGTCACACACCTTTAATCCTGGCACTCTGTGAGGGGGTTGGGGGGGTGGGAGGCAGAGGCAGTATGATCTCTGAGTTCAAGGCCAGCCTGGTCTACAGAGAAAGTTCCAGGACAACCAAGGCTACATTGTGAGACCCAGTCTTAAAAACAAAACAAAACAAAACAAAAAACCCAGAACAAACTAACCAACAAAACCCAATAATCTACCACCACCACCACCAACAAATAGTAATACCTGGTGCCCGGGTAGCTCCCTGAGCCTCATGCTGTGTGTCGTATGCTCCTGGACAAAGAGACCTTTCAACACAGTGAGGTGCTTGGCTGGTGCTCAGTCTAGCTCTGCTAAACCAGGACACCTGACATCTTCAGAGCATGTTGTGAGTAAGCTGTTCACTATGTTTTCTCAGTCTGCTTCATATCCTTTTTCATCTTACAAGGCATGATTCTCTCTTACTTGTAGTTCCTTCCTAGGTTGGTGTATTTTACTTGTTTTATGTAGGTAAAAAATCAATACTTCACTACCCAGTTGTCAAGCTGTGAATACATTTTTATTTTCAATTATTCTGCCCATGTTGGATACTGTAGGGAGTCTAAGATTTTTTTTTTTCGACAAAAGTACACACATAGCTGTCTCAAAATGCTGTGTGTGCACCACTTGGGCCAGTGTTCTCTATGTCCTGCTTTTTGGAATTACATACTGTGTATGCTGGGAAGAACAGCTGGAAATTGGCCAATTAGAGTGTCTGGTTGGCAAGATGTTGAAACGTGAGTCATTAGCTGGGTTGGTGATCTTTTGACCCCTACCCCTCTCAAAGCTGATTAGAAGACTATTTTTGTTCTGCCTTGCCTTCATTTAGGCATATATTTCATGCTTGTGAAGTTGTGATAATTTGGTATGTCTGGCTAATGAATCTGTCAGCATATTAGAGCAGACTTGAAGAGAGAAGGTTATGTCAAATGTTTGTAGCCCTATAAGCAATAGCAAGATGCTCTTTGAGTCAAACTGAGAGGCAGTTGCTATTGAAAACAGTCTTCTCAAGGAAAGTTTGCACAGTTCCTTCTACACACAAAGATAGCCTATTGTAGCCCCAGTGTCTGCATGAGGCTGGCACAATATTTTGTTCTAAAATTCCTTCTGCAACCCACAGGGTTTTCCTCTAAATGGAAAGTAGACCCTCTATGAAAAAATCAGTCTTGTTTTCCCTGCAGACAGGTGTGGGCAAAGGGAGGCCAATTCTGTTGGTACTTTCCTTGCATGCACAGCCTTGAGTTTCAGCAATTTATGAGCAATATAACTTATTTACCTGCCTCAAAAAGACAAATTGTGTACTTGGGTCACAGTTGGGATTCTGCAAGTGTTGCCAGACTAATGGTGTAGTTTGTTTCTGGGGCTGAGTTTTGAGAGATATTTTCTTAGCAGGGAATGTGCTATCTTAAACATTATTGCAGATATTAATAAATGTTCCAGGAAACCAGGTCACTTTAGGACATCAATTGAAACAGTGGGTAGACAAAATTCCTTTTTGTCTATACATAAATGAGCTGGTTTTGAATACTGATGGTCAGAAACTGATGTAGGATGAACCGTAAATCTTTGAAGTCTTATCACTCATTCAAGGTCAAAAACCAGGATTTCCAGAAGAAACAGGCAAAAAATTATAGTCTCAGGCAGAATTTTCTTGAATAATTGTTCACTGTTTCCCACTGTTTTCTTGATACAAGTGAAAACAGACCATGAGTATACTGGTGTTAAAACTGCCAAGTAGTTAGACACTGTCATATGGTCAGTAAGTTCCCTCATAATCTAGTACCTTAGTTTACAGCCTGCTCCTATGTATTCTGCTAACTGACATAGTTACCCACTCTTTCCTATGCTGGCTATTTTTCAAGTCCTCAAATGAGCTTTGAATTACTGCACAATCAGATCGTGTTTCTGTTAGATTTCAGACCCAGGACAATTGGCTGAGGTACCTATTTAACATACCAAAGCAGACTTGGCATCCAGATTCTCCTAGCTACCCTCAGTCCTTATCTGAACTTTCAGGCCCAGGGGCTAAGCTTCCTCTCCCCAAGAGGCTCTTCAGTGTACAATCCAAACATTTTTGTTTCCTCTCTCTCTACATTTCTCTCTCTGCATGCATATGCTCTTTCTTTCTCTTTTCTTTCTTTCCAGTCAGAAGTAGTCTTTCGATTGCATCAACTTAAACACCAGAAGTCTTATATAAACTATTAAAATATATAGTTGTATATGGATTTATTTCTGTAGTTGGTCTTGTTTCAAGGCAGAATACTAAAACCAGTTGGTGCCTATAGTTCTATTCCTACAGAGTTTGAACACTAGACGGTCACCCCTCAGGAGCATAGAGACATATCTCATCATTGCCAGGACACAGAAAAAAGAGGATACGGAGAGGGGTGTGGACTCTGGTGCTATATTAATCTGTTTTTAGTCTACTCTCTAAATGGGGTTTACTGTCTCAAAAAATGACACGAGAAATAATAAGATGCTTAAATCATGACATTAGTAGATTTTTCAGAGAAATTCTAACTTCCTTGAGATGGTTTATATAGAATGGCATGGGACCTTGGGCTCATAGATAAGCATTAAAGTAAACAGGTGGAGGGGTTCTCTTCAACAGAAGGGATATGCATACCTGTTTTCTGCCCAGAAGTGTAGGAGTGGGTGTTGTTTAATAACACGGTGATCTGTTGTGGCAGTGAGTTAGTTAACTGCTTTATGTTCCTGGTGGGTTGCATGCATGCTGTACTCACCAGAGCTCTTGGGATTCAAGAAAGACACACACACACACACACACACACACACACACACACACACACACGTTTATTTTTAATATGCTTTGACTAGATCAAAGGCTGGGCAGTTCTAATCTTCTACCCAGTTAGCACACATTTCCTCCCATGGCACTCCTAACTTAATACCTTCTAAATCTATGTTCTATCTTTGCTGCCATGTTACCTTCTGGGCAGCCCTCCCATAGAGTTGCTTTCCATTTCTACCTACATTTCAGATGATTTCCCTTCTGCAGCTCTAAATATGATCTTTCTCCCCCCAAATCATCACGATTCTTTTTTCTTCCTTTCTTCCAGTTCCTAGCCTGTGCAAACCTAAGAGTCTGGTCCCTTCTCCCTCTGCCCAGCCATTGGTGACTGGCATCTTTATTTTCCAATCAAAACCAATTGGGTGCAGGAACCTGTAGCATCTTACAAGCAAACATAAAGATTCTCATGTAATTTGGGAATCCATTAAAACAAGTCCACCACTATCGTTTGCTATTTTGTAGAGCCAGACCTCATCAGAATCCCCCAGATTCCTGAACATTGTTTCTCAGTCAATAGAATCATCCTTATTCTACTCCAAATTAGCTTTACTATTATGCTTATCATGGACCTTCCTCCCTAGTCCCTTATACAGAGCACTGTTTCTTTGTCATTAGAACACATTCTCCGGTAAGAGGTCAATCTTTGTAAAATGGCATGTGCTTTGTAAAGGTGTTTCTATGTAGTGATGACTTAAGGTTCTTTGTGATAATTATCACAAAGAAACTTTTTCCCAAAGTTGTACTGTACTTAAGTATGGTAAGAAGTGAATGAATGAATAAATGAACAAACAAACAAACAAATAAATAAACAAATTGCTTGGGGTCAGACTCTAGAAACTTTAACAATCCCAGCTAAGTTATGCCGAACCAGGATTTCTTCTTACTTCTCCAGGTTCATTTCCCTACTGGTCATAGTATTTGCAGAGATTTCCACAGGTTTACCAGGAAACTCGTACCATGACTTGTCCATTACAAGGAGAAAGTAGTAACATGTCCCAGGATTGGTTTAAGTGTAAGTCTTGCTGGTGAAAATGTCACATGTCATGACTTTTGCACAGAGCAAATTGAGAGTGCATATCAAAGATCTTGGGCTGGAGAGATGGGTAAACACACTTGCTGTGAAAGCCTGAAAACCTGAGCTTGGATCCTCAGAATAAGTTTGTGTATCTATCTATCTATCTATCTATCTATCTATCTATCTATCTATCTATCTATCATCTATCTATCTATCTATCTATCTATCTATCTATCTATCTATCTATCCCCCAGCTGTGTCTATTCCTCCAGGTTTTTGGAGATCAGAGACATGATGATTGATGGGGCTTGATGGCCAATCACCTAGCTACAGCTTCAATGACAGATGGTACACTGAATGAATAAAGCAAAATATTTGACATCATTGTCTGGCTTCTGTGCACATAGGCCTCATATGTTCACATACACTATTTGTATATACTATTTCTTCACACACAAATCCAACAATGATTCATGCCATTGGTGCCTCCAACAGCACTTCTGATGGTGCGTCCTCATTTTAATCATAGGCATAAAAATTACATTTGGTAATAGTAATTACCTGTTATGATTATTACATGAAAATAATGTCAATGTTCAATAGTAAATGGAATGGTTCTGCAATATGAGGTGTATACACAAGATGAATTTTTTTCACAGCTACTGTAAATTATGCTTTTGAAAAAAAACCCTATTAATATCAAAGAAAGGGTAAAGGTTTGAAAATCTCTGAAGGAACACCCTAGACTCATATAGTGTGCAAAACCAAAGAGAGTTTATTTTGCAGAAAAAAAAGCACTCAGACATCAACCATTCTTTGAAAGGGTGACCCCAGATAAAGGCACACAGGCATTCTTATAGGGAGCCAGGGGAACCCCCTAGAAGGATTAGATAATCAAATATTTCATTGGTGAGTGCTAGGGCATCACAGGTGATCAGTGATGAGATAGGGCTGTTCAACACAGATGGCCCATTCTGATATAAGATATTTCCCCATTTTTTTGAGTTATCCCCAGGCTGTTCTTTGAGGGAGGGTTTTATGGGATCTTGTTCTGAATTATATGGTATGATCCTAGAGCTGGTGTCTTATGATCATGTTTCTGGAACTTATGGTTTATTCCTGAAGCTGGTGCCTTATTGTCTTTCTTTGAAATCAAGTTTGGTCCTCAAAATGGGGACAAATGGGGTTCTTAAATTGGAACAAATGGGGTTTATATTGTGCTTTCAAAAGGAGCAAAAAATTCTGAAAACTATGCACACATTGGTCTTACTTTTATTATAAAGAGGAAAGGCCATATTAGAAAATTATAATAAGATTGTGTAGTAATCAGAATGGACTTGCTATATTTTGATGATTTGCTAAGAGATTGACAGGCAATATCACAAATCCAATTTTTATTAATTTTAAATTAGCACACAAAGTAGTGAATTTCGTTATGTACTTTTGGAGAAAATTTGTGGTAAGTTATCTCTGCTGACAAAATGAGCAAATACAAGCTAAATTAAAGTATAAAGGCAGGTTTACTGGGGANAGAGGGAGAGGGAGAGGGAGAGGGAGAGGGAGAGGGAGAGGGTGATGTCTGGATTATATATTGACCAAAATGTATGAATTATATATTGAAAACCTCTGGGGGAGAGGAAGCTAAGAGCCTGGGTTGAAAGTTCAGGATAGAGGGCAGGGGATGACAGCCATGCCCAGTAACAGGTAGGGACTGAAGGATGCTGGAGGAATGTGAAGTTCAGGTCCATTTTGGTATGTAAAATAGGTACTACAGCTGCTCCACCTGGTCTGAATCCCAACATATTGATCTTATTCACTCTCCTACCCTTACTCTTTTTCCCTAGCCTGTGTCTCCATGTTGCTTGTGTCCCTCCAGCAGTTCTGTGCCAGGAACCCTGACTGGGAGAACATCCATGTATCACAAGCTCGTAACTCAGACAGTAAGTTTATGGGCTGTCCTATTGGACCATGACACTTACTGTAACTCAGTTGTGAAGCAGGTGATAGAACTCAGTGGAAACCCGAGTTAGGAGCACTGATGTCCAAGGATAAAAAACATTAGCTGAAATTTGAAGAGAAAGAATGGGCTAGAGTGGAAACAGTCCAAGAAGGGCAGTACAGCTGGGAGAAGGGCAAGATCACAGAAGTAATGACTCATGAACTTGTGTAAATCAAATTATGGACAGTCATGGCATACCATATTTTTAAAGGTCAAAGGCAAAATAACTTCTATTGGCAAAGAGACTATAACATGAGTCTCAGATCCATTCTTGATCTATGTAATAACGCTTGAGAAGAATACAGTGACCTTCTAGGGAGACTAAAAATTTCCAAAGACTAGAAAACTCAGGGAGAGTTTGAAATCACTTTAGTCAATTCTTGAGTGTTAGGACAGGTAACTTGATATTTCTTTTATAAAACTAAAATTTTAATTTTGTTCTTAATTCCATTCCCTAAATATTAGGACAAATAATTTGATATTTCTTTTATCAAACTCTAAAACCAAAGCCAGTTTTATAAAACTGGAGTTTAATTTTTAAATTCTATATTGTTATACAGGCAAATAAACCCAATGCCGTTTTCATAATTATTTATCTCTTTAACCTTATAAATTATAAGAGATAGTTGGAAACTGGACCCTTCTGTATTACTTAATCTTAGTCTGGGTCTACAGTAGGGTCTACCACCTCATGTGTTAACCTCCCAGGCTCTGATTTCAGCTTTGATAGAAAATACTCTTTCTTGGTACCTGAGATTAGAGAAGAGAAGTTGGTACTGCAATTTCTATATCCTGAATGGTTAAAAGTACTGACTATGGGGCCTGGGATATCAATTTTGTAGTGATAGAATGCTTATGTAGCATCTACAAGGCCTTGGATTCAAATGCTAGCACACCACATACACACACACACACACACACACACACACACACACACACAGAGAGAGAGAGAGAGAGAGAGAGAGAGAGAGAGAGAGTAGAGGGAGGAGAACGAGAAGGAAGGAGAGGGAAGAAGGGAGGCAAGGAGGGAAGGAGTGTGAATGTGAATTAGGCACAAACTCCAAAATCAAAGCCACAGTTCTAAGCCTAGTTCTAATGTTTATGAGATGAAAGCACAGGAAAAGCACTCAGACTTTCTTCCTCAGTTTTATTGTCTTTTTAGTGGAACAGGCAGAAGCCTTAAGAGGACCAAACAGAGCAATTTATTGCACATTACATACTAAATTTTTTATTTATATAAATTTACGTAATAGAACCTTTTGGTACACATCTATCTGTGTTTTTGTTTTTTTGCCTTTTGTCAACACAGGGGATCAAACCCAAGGCTCCACACAAGCTATAGAAATTGCACAATTGAGCTATATTTTTAGCACTCTTTGTTAAATTTTAAATGTATAGCCACAAAAATTAAATATAAGAAAAATTTTCATTTATACTTGTTACATTTGAATGGACTTTAGGTGTGACCATCATGTAAATGTAGTTACTCAATAAGTTCATAGACATGAGTGAAACATTTTCAAGGTTAGTAGAAACAGTGATGGAGCTGAGCCCAAGTGAAGGAACAAAAAAAAAAAAAAATAGCAGCTATCCTGGAAGAGATAGAAGAGAGGAGTCTTATGTATAGGCTAGTCACAACTGTAGGGCTTTAAGCTGTACATAGACGATGTTTGAAGCTAATACTGTATACCAGTGATAAGCCAAGCACTTTTGGGGATTCTAGATGCTTAGAACATGGTTGGATAATCTAACACTACTGTAAAGGACCACTATGAACCACATGCAAAGCAATTTCCTAGAGAGATTAATTCCTAACAGCAGAGTTTGAAAAAGCTCATTGTTGCCACACTTGGGTTGGGTTCTAACTGAAACAGTATTTTAGGTGCTGTCCTGACATACGTGTACTTCAAAGTGTTGGAGGAGTAAAAGCAAAGACTTCATGAAGCAGAGTAGAGCAGAGGACTGCCATGCAGAGTTGCCTAAGTCACAAGTATTTGCATTCTTTCTTTATGGTTATTTATTCTGGGCCCAGTAGTACAAGCATAATGCACAAAATAAAATATTGACTCATATATCTCCTCCTTATCATACACACAGTTTCATTTGTCCTTTCTCTCCCCTCAAGTTATGCTTTTCTGGCATAAAGACTGATTGTAATTCTGCTCTAACAGGAAGCATTTGGGAACTGATGAGGAGGGATGGAAAGGCTGTGTAATCAAATGCAATAGAAAGGTTCATTCGAATGGGCATCTAACTCAGAATTCCCGAAAAGAATTTGTCTGCAAATACAGACTAATGTGTGGTTCCACTAACATGCTGGCTGATAGTGCCTTCCTCTATCACTTAAGTTTCCTCCACATGTAATCACTATTTTTGAATTCATCTTCATCTTCTTTTTCGTTTTTTATTCCCCTCCTTTTTTTTTTTTTTTAAATTCAGAACCATTTTTTCTTGAAATGGGACAAAGGAATTTAAATTTATAGCTCCCCACAAACAGCATGAAAACCTTTAAAATTATACATCACTGGTGGATTTTCACCCCTTTTTCTAAACAAATACATATACTGTCCCTGCAGTTAACTTAAAGTTCCATACTGATGTTAAACCTGCTGCCTGGCACAGACCTGGGCCATACATGCCTGATCACTGCACATGCTTGCTCAGAGAGCTGTCTTGGCAGCAAAGCTGAAAGGGAAAGCCCACATTCCTTGTTTCCTATAGCACACAGCATCTTAAATGTTGTACTTGCTAATGACATAGTTGCTACTGTCTACTAAGTGTAACAGTGATTATGAATTGCATACCCTGGCTCAGCCCCAAAGAGTTCAGAAGAGATGGTCTTGAAAGGGAAAAGTGAATGAAATCACAAAAGGTTTCATGCACTTATGGGGGAATCTCTAACAAGATTCCAAGCAAGAAGCCTATTTGGATTCAAAGAGAACAAAGTTACCTTTCTTTCACATGTGCTTTCCAGTGCTAGCTTGTACTTCCTGTGCTGGTTACATCTAAGACCTCATTCATTATGAGCAAAATTATGAGAAACATTATTAAATAAATACAGAAAACAGTTGGATTGAACTGCTAAATTAAGATAACTTGGGGAAACAAAACAGAGAAAACTAATATATTATTTGACACAGACTATTACATATACTTGACATGACCTCTTCCAAAAGTATGGAGCATATGTGGTGTACATACATAAATGAAGGCAGGTTCCCTCTCTCCCGCTCCTTCCCTCTCTCTCTCTCTCTCTCTCTCTCTCTCTGCTCCCTTCCCCCCCTGTCTCTGCTCCCTTTCCCTCTTCCTCTCCCCACTCCACATACACATGTCTTTAAAAAAATTCAATATTCTTCTATGTGAAAAATGGTTGAATAAGCCACTGACATTACTTTGGGGAATACATGAAATAAAATGTCCATAGTGGCTACTTCTTGTACTGATATAGCTAGAAGGCTCTTTCAATGATAGAATATAAAATGTGTTGATAGATGTCCTGGGTAAAGGAATCAAGCTAGATAGGCATCCTTTCATGTCTTACCTTCCATCGTTGATTCAAATAAAATCACAGATATTAAATGAAGGGTTTATGCTTTATGAGTCAAAAAGCCTTTCATAAAACTCTGATTTATCTATTCATTTTTCTTTTTGGAAATACAGTCTTACAACCTAACTCAAAATGTCCTAGAACCCACTATGAACTAAGGCTAACTTCAACGTCACTATTTTTCTGCCTCAGCTTCCTGTGTGCTGGAATAGTAGATGTGTGATGGAACCTGACTTCCTATTTGTGTTTTAGGAGAGTGATATAAACATACCTTACAAGATTCCTAAGATTTTCCTAGAGATTACCTTATATGGTTTTTATCTTAACTATTATTTTTAATTTGAAATGTATCAAAGTCAATCACTTATTCAAAGGTTGATAAACAATGAATTCAACTTTTACTTGGTTAGGGCAAAAAAGGGTTACTTTGTTATATAATTTAATTTTTTAAATTTATTTTTTTACACTCCTTATTCCATTCACCGCCCCTCCCATCCTCCCTCTGACTGCACCACATCCCACACCTTCACCCGAAACCACCCCAACTCCATGTGGATGCCCACACCTCCCACCCCACCAGATTTCTAAAGTCCCAAGGGCCCTAGTCTCTTGAGGGTTAGATGCATCATCTTTGAATGAACACAGACCCAGAAGTCCACTATTGTATGTGTGTTGGCGACCTCATATCAGCAGGTATATGTTGTCTGTTTGGTGTTCCAGTGTTTGAGAGATCTCGGGGGTCCAGATTAATTGAGATAGCTAGTACTCCTATAGGATCACCCTTCTCCTTAGCTTCTTTCAACCTTCCCTAATTCAACAATAGGGGTCAGCTGCTTCTGCCTATAGGTTGGATGCAAATATTTGCATCAGACTCACTTTGCTTTAAAAAAAAATTTTTTTTATTAGTTACTTTCTTTACATTTCAAATGATATCCCCTTTCCAGGGTTCTCCTCTGAAAATTCCCCATCCTCTTGCTCTCCCCCTGCTCAACAACCCACCCACTCCCACTTTCTGGCCCTGGCATTCCCCTATACTGGGCATAGACCCTTCACAGGCCCAAGGGCCTCTTCCCTCATTGATGACCAACTAGGCCATTCTCTGCTACATATGCAGCTAGTGCCATGAATCCAATCATGTATTTTCTTTGGTTGGTGGTTTAGTCCTAGGGAGTTCTGAGGGCATTGGTTAGTTCATATTGTTGTTCCTCCTACAGGAGGCTGGAAAACTCTACAGCTCCTTGGGTATACTCCCTAGCTCTTTCATTGGAGATCCTATGCTCTGTCCAATGGATGGCAGCGAGCATCCACTTCTCTATTTGTCAGGAACTGGCAGAACCGGTAGAACCTCTCAGAAGACAACCATGTCAAGCTCCTGTCAGCAAGGTCTTGTTGGCATCCACAACAATGTCTAGGTTTGGTGGTTGTATATGGGATAGATCCTCAGGTGAAGCAGTCTCTGGATGGTAATTCCTTCAGTATCTGCTCCACAATTTGTCTCTGTAACTCCTTTTATGCGTATTTTGTTCCCCTTTTTAAGAAAGATTGATCGAAGTATCCTCACTTTGGTCTTCCTTTTTCTTGAGTTTCATGTGATTTTCGAATTGTGTCTTGGGTAGTATGAGCTTCTGGGCTAATATCCACTTGCCAGTGAGCACATATCGTGTGTGTTCTTTTATGATTGGTTTACTCACTCAGAATGGTATCCTCCAAATCCATCCATTTGCCTAAGAATTTCATAAATTCATTGTTTTTAATAGCTGAGTAGTAGTACCCCATTGTGTAAATATACCACATTTTCTGTATCCATTCCTCTGTTGAAGGACATGTGGTTTCTTTCCAGCTTCTTGTTATTATAAATAAGTCTATGCCCTTGAGCTCCTTTTGTTGTTAAATTGCTCTGGCTAGGACTTCAAGTAGTATATTGAATAGGTAGGGAGAAAGTGGGCAGCCTTTTTAGTCCCTGATTTTAGTGGGATTGCTTCCAGCTTCTCTCCATTTAGTTTGATGTTGGCTACTGGTTTCCTGTAGATTGCTTTTATTATGTTTAGGTATGGCCCTTGAATTCCTGATCTTTCCAAGACTTTTATCATGAATGGGTGTTGGATTTTGTCAAATGCTTTCTCAGCATCTAAAGAGATGATCATGAGATTCCATCTCACACGAGTCAGAATGGCTAAGATCAAAAATTCAGGTGACAGAAGATGCTGGGGTGGATGTGGAGAAAGAGGAACACTACTCCATTGTTGGTGGGAATGCAAGTTTGTACAACCACTCTGGAAATCAGTCTGGTGGTTCCTCAGAAAATTGGACATAGTACTACCAGAGGATCCTGCAATACCTCTCCTGGACATATATCCAGAAGACGTTCCAACTGGTAATAAGGACACATGCTCCACTATGTTCATAGCAGCCTTATTTATAATAGCCAGAAGCTGGATAGCACCCAGGTGTCCCTCATCAGAGGAATGGATACAGAAAATGTGGTACATTTAAACAATGGAGTACTACACAGCTATTTAAAACAATGAATTTATGAAATTCCTAGGCAAATGGGTGGATCTGGAGGGTATCATCCTAACTGAGGTAACCCAGTCACAAAATAACTCACATAACATGTACTCACTAATAAGTAGATATTAGCCCAGAAACCTAGATTACCCAAGATACAATTTGCTAAACACATGAAACTGAAGAAGAATGAAGAACAATGTGTGGACACTTCACCCTTTCTTAGAATTAGGAACAAAGCACACATTGAAGGAGTTACAGAGATCAAGTGTGGAGCTGAAACAAAAGGATGGATCAACCAGTAACTGCTGCATCTGGGGATCCATTCCATAATCAGCCCTCAAATGCAGACACTATTGCATACGCCAGCAAGATATTGCTGAAAGCGCCCTGATATAGCTGTCTCCTGTGAGGCTATGCCAGTGCCTGGCAAACACAGAAGTGGATGCTCACAGTCAGCTATTAGATGGAACACAGGGTTCCCAATGGAGGAGCTAGAGAAAGTACCCAAATTGCTGTAGGGGTCTCCAATCCTATAGATGGAAGAACAATATGAACTAACCAGTACCACCAGAGCTCGTGCCTCTAGCAGCATATGTAGCAGAGGATGGCCTAGTTGGCCATCATTGGGAAGAGAGGCCCCTTGTCATGCAAACTTTATATGCCCCAGTACAGGGAAATGCCATGGCCAAGATGTGGGAGTGGGTGTGTAGGGGAGCAGGGCAGGGGATGGGGGAGGGTATAGGGGACTTTCGGGATAACATTTGAAATGTAAATGAAGAAAATATCTAATAAAAACTGGAAAAATTAAGTCTATGAATATAGTGGAGCATGTGTCCTTATTACAAGTTGGAGCATCTTATGGGTATATGCCCAGGAGAGGTAATGCTGGATCATCCCCTAGCACAATGTCCAATATTCTGAGGAACTGCCAAGCTGATTTCCAGAGTGGTTGTACAAGCTTGGAATCCCACCAGCAATGGAGGAGTGTTCCTCTTTCTCTACATCCTCACCATCATCTGCTGTCATATGAGTTTTTTTCTTTTTTTTACTCTTTATTAGATATTTTCTTCATTTATATTTCAAGTGTTATCCAGAAAGTTCCCCATACCCCCCCTCATCCCCGCCCTGCTCCCCTACCCACCCCCTCCCNGAGGAGTGTTCCTCTTTCTCTACATCCAACATGTGTTGTTACCTGAGGTTTTGATCTTAGCCATTTTGATTGGTTTAAGGTGGAATCTCAGGGTTGTTCGATTCACATTTCTCTGATCACTAAGGACTTTGAACATTTCTTAGGTGTTTCTCAGCCACTCAAGATTACTCTGTTTAGTTCTATACCCCATTTTTTGATTGGGTTGTTTTGATTTTTGGTGATTAAGTTCTTGAGTTCTTTATGTATTTTGTACATTAACCTATATCTCGTTTAGTGTTAATGAAGATTTTTTTCCCAATCTGTAGGTTACTGATTTGTCTTATAGACTATGTCCTTTGCCTTACAGAAGGTCTTGTTTCATGATGGTCCATTTGTCAATTTTTGATCTTACAGCATGAGCCATTGGAGTTCTGTTTTGAAAATTTCCCCCTGTGCTTATGAGTTCAAGGCTCTTTCCCACTTTCTCTTCTATTAGATTCAGTGTATCTGATTTTATGTTGAGGTCCTTGATCTATTTGAAGTTGAGGTTTGTACAAGGTGACAAATATGGGTCTCTTTTCATTCTTTTACATACAGACAGCCAGTTAGACCAGTGCCATTTATTGAAGATGCATTCTTTTTTCCATTGTATATGTTTGGGGTCTTTGTCAAAGATCAAGTGACAGTAAGGGTGTGTTTTTATTTCTGGGTCTTCAATTCTATTACACTGTTCAAGAAGTCTGTCTCTGTATGAATACCATGCAGTTTTTATCACTATTGCTTTGTAGTAAAGCTTGAGTTCAGAGATGGTGATTCTCCAAGCTGTTCTTTTATTGTAAATTATGTTTGTGCTATGCTATTCTGTTTTTTTGTTTCTATTTTTGGTTTGATTTTTGTCTCTTGCCTTTCCAGATGAATTTGAGTATTGCTCTTTCTATGTCCTTGAAGAATTGTGTTGGGCTTTTGATGGGCATTACATTAAGTCTATATATTGCTTTGGTAGGATGGCCATTTTAATTATGTTAATTCTGCCAATCCATGAGCATGGAAGTTCTCTCCATTTTCTGAGATCTTTGATTTCTTTCTTGAGAAACTTGAAATTTTGTCATATAGGTATTTCACTTGTTTGGTTAGATATTTTATACAATTTGTGGCTATTGTGTTGAGAATTTTTCCCCTAATTTCTTTTGCAACCTGTTTATCCATTGTATAAAAAAGGCTACTGACTTATTTGTGTTAATTTTATATCCAGCCACTTTGCTGAAGTTGTTTATCAGCTGTAGAACTTCTCGGGTAGAACTTTTTGAGGTCACTTATATATACTATCATGTCATCTGCAAATAGTGATACATTTATTTCTTCTTTACCTATTTGTATCCCCTTGATATCTTTTTGTTGTCTTATTGTTCTAGCTAAAAGGGATACTTTCTTAAAATAAGCAAGAAAAGGAAGTGAGATATTTCTCAGGAGCCACAGTAATAGGTTGTATCAATACATAGTTGTTGGAACCTAGGAAATTGATTTGAGATATTTTTGTTTATTTGCTGTTACTGCCCCCCCCAAAAGTTCTTATTCATTTCTCTTTCAGAAGACAAATATATCCTTTAAGCACATGTAATGTTAGACACTGTGATGGTTTAAATAAGAATGGCCTCCATAGGCTCATAAATTTGAGTGCTTAGTCACCAGGGAGTGGCACTATTGAAATGATTAGGAGGCTTTTATGGAGGAAGTGTGTCATTAGGGGTGGACTTTGAGGTTCCAAAAGCACATTCCAAGCCCAGAGTTTTTCCCTCAGAGAATGAAACAGAATGTAGATGTTAACCACTTCTCAAGCACCATTTTGTCTTTTGTGTTGCAATGTTTCCTACCATAATGATAGTGGCCTAAACCTCCAAAATTGTAAGGCAGCTTCAATTAAGTGTTTTCTTTTATAAGAGTTGCTTTAGTTATGGCAGCAATAGAATACTGAGTAAGACACTAACCTTGTGATGAAAAGGAGGTACAACTTTGCTTGCACAGTAGTGGAAATGAAACAAAATGTTAACGAGGAATTGTTTACATTGAATTTGCTGGTAGGTATAGCAATGGGAGTTTTCTCTTGAGTTGATGTGTCCACCATGACCAACACCATTTCATAGGCAAAGGGTCATGAACTGCATTAAAATGGAGAAATAGACTGAGCATAAGAAAGGAACATGTGAGCATACATGCTTTATTTTTTATTTCTATTGACTGTGAATGTGATGTGACCCCTGTTTGAAATTCTCCTGCCTTGAAATTCCGAAAATGATGGACTGTAACCTAGAATTGTGAGATGAAATAAATCCCCTTCTTACCTAGTTTTATTTTAGTGTTTTAGTTAGAGTATTACAGCAACATAAATGAAATGAGGGTGACCAGATTTGAAGAACATGACTGACAACATTGAAAGAAACGGCTAGGAGCAGAAAGTTTGCATAGCATAACAATGCAACATAGCATAAAGTAACATAAAATAATATAATATAAGCATAATAGTTTCCCTAAACCATGTTCTGAAGTTTGTTACCCGTTCTGACAGGAATAGGTACACTCTGAAGAATTTTCATGAGAGGCAGTTGGCTTAGGAGAAAGTCAGTGCTTTCTTGCAGCATTGGAGTCACCTTTGTGGGAGAAAAGACAGCATCAGAGGGTGTTGAGGACCACATCCATTTGTCAAGCAGAAAGGAAAGATCGGAAGATCACATTTCCCTAATCCTGAGCTAAAGCAACACTGGTGAAACCACCAGGATTTAGATCCTGTCACCAATCCCTAACTACCCAGAATAAATTATTTTCTTACTCGGTGTATGAAGGAACATCTGTCAAAGCACATCGGAGTCCTATATGACAGCACGGAGACATTAAGTCCAGAGGCTTTGACTGAGAAAATAGAGCTTTATTAGCAAATACCTATTTTCTTTCTTACTTAAGGTAACATGAAGAGAAGAGGGTCTATGTGGAAAGACCTCTCTGTTCAGCATACTTGCTTAGTGTTTCTGATTCTGTCTGCATGAGAACTCTTTATTAATGCTCCCAAGTTAAAACTAAGCTTAATCGTAGGTAGATACTTTCCTTAACTTCTGGCAGCTTTGATCTAACTTCCTGTTGGTCCAGTCAGCCTTTTTTTCTCCCTAGAATGTTAAGACTTTAAGGATTCCCATTCTGCTTTGCATTCTGGTCTTTGTCCATCACTCTTTAAGGGTTTTAGAACCTTTAAAACAGTTCTCAAGCATATCTGAAGTTGCTTAAAAATCATTAGAAAGCAAGAGTCAAATTATATATATATATATAAAATTGTGAGCCTAGTGTTTAACAATTGAGCCATCTCTCCAGCTCTGGAAGCAAGGTTGTTTATTGATGGTAAACCACCCTTCCCCTTCTGTCATTCTGCACACGTGTCTGTATTTCTGTTTGAAACCTCAGGCACATACATGTCTGTAGGTCAGCGCATGTTACTCAGATGGCAAAACAAAGGGACAATTCTCAACACTGTTCAAACAAAACTACAGCAGTCTATGATTGTTCTGTGGGGCAGAGTCCAGGTATTTCATTCTGGCCGATATAGTCACAAACCCAACTATAGTACCTTAATTTAAAATATATATATATATATATATATATATGCATGAAATGAATAAATGGATCAACATTTATGTATTATTAGTGCCTGGCCAGCTTCTTTTGCCCCCCCAACTTCTTTTTATCCAGGCATTTGTAACTTGTTTTCTTTTGACCTTTTGGATTATGGAAGCTGATATTTCCCTTAGGGATCTCTGTTGTCATTACAGTCTAGATCTTACCTTAAGTTTAAATATTATCACAGATCTTTTTGACCTAAGTTCCACTCCCTGTGGCTCAATCTTCCATTTCTTGGTTGAGAGAAGGCTAAGCTGTTAGTTACAAAAAGTCCAGAATGATGTGTTTTCTCACATTTTTAGTTTTAATGTAATGAGAAAGAATATGTGAAAAGTCTATCTCATAAAATCATTCATGTACCCAGAACTCTAACTTTATAATCTGTTACATAAAAGTCTCATGATTATGTGAATAAATAATTCTAGACTGTTATATGTTTAGCTTTTAACCAGTGGAAAGGGGGAATATTGATAAAGTGTATCCAATATTTTATAGCCTCGAATTCACAGCATTGTACATCCTTTCCTTCTTGTTTCATTGTTGAGGTTGTAGTGTATTATGTCTACCTTCACTCTAATAGAGGCTGAAAGATGTAATGAGGTGGGTAGCAGTGAGCCCACATGGGTCTTTTTGTGGCCTTAAAAAATAATTGTTTTGAGATTATTATGACATCCTTTATCTCTTTCCTTTCCTCCCTTCAAATTCTCCCATGTCCCCTCTTTGTAATTCAAATTAATGGGCCATTTTCTTAATTATTTAATATATGTAAACAATATCTTAGTTCATAAATACAAACTGATTGTTCCATATATTGTTTTCAGTGGTGAGCATTTGATACTGGATAACAAATTAGAGGGCTCTTCCGTGGCAAAGACTATTTTTTCTGCTCTCAACATTCATTAGCCGCCTAGAGTTCTTTGTCTAAAGTTGAGGCCTAATGAACTTTCCTCTTCCAAGAGTCACCCTTGCTCAGGTGATAATTATGTTGGTGATACTCCGTAGGTACCACTTCTGACATTTCTAGAAGATACAATCTTACATCAAATGTTCTATTTCTTTGGCTCTTACAACCTTTCCACCCTAAAAAAATCCCTCTTATTTTTAAATAAAAGAGGATGACAATTTGTAGATTACTAGCTATCTACATAGCACTTAATTGACATTTGGTTGCTTAGGTATGTGCCATTGTATTTTCTTTTTTACAACATCTATAATTCTTAGAAACAATTCTTAATTAATGTATTAATTTATTTTACTTCTTTACTCAACATTTTATTACTAAGTCAAATGTACTACAGCAGAACCATATTCTATTTTGAGATCTTGTGCATCTTAAATGCAATATGTATAAAATATAGTCATAGGATTCTGGGATCCTGAGACTAGGTGAAGTGCTTGCTCATGTTAAAAGCTCTGGGATTATCAAGGGTGTGGTCTGCATTTACACCAGGTAAGAGGCTTGCAAATCATGGGGATTAGGGGTTCAGACTTGTGGTTGCATTCTGGAATTCCACTTAGTTGAATTTCCTCTCCCTTTAATGTGACAGACTTCATCTATAATTTTATTTATTTGGTTACTTGTCAGTGCCGTAGCAAATGTGGAGACAGTTAGATATAATCTACCAATCTGGGTTGCCTTATTCAGAAGAGAATCTGGTAGCCCAATAAATATGTTGCAGAATTTTGCTATTTTCTCTTTAAAAGATGAAGGCTAGAGCTTTTTTTTTTTTTTTTTTTTTTTTTTTTTTAAGCAGCTAGATAATGTTCTTGTTTTTATGGTGATCTCAGTACCTGTATTATATACAGATTATTTGAAGGTATGTGTGCTGTTTTTTACAGGAAGGGGGGATCTTTTCAGACACACTTCTCTTTGTCTTCATTGCTTTTGTGTTTTTAGTCTTACAAGACCATCAATTTTCTGTCTGTCTCTCTGTCTGTCTCTCTGTCTGTCTGTCTGTCTCCCCATCTGTCTCTCTGTATCTCTCTTTTGTCTTTCTCTCTGTTTCGGTTTCTGCACTGTGCTGTGCTGTGCTGTGCTGTGCTGTGCTGTGCTGTGTGTGTGTGCGTGCGTGCAATACCATTTTCCTTCTTCAAATTCCATACATTTCTCTTTTCCTTAAAAATTCCATGCCTCAGATGCTCTGTTAAATATGCCTTTGACTTGACATAATTTTTCCCCAGTTCTTCACTACTATCCCCAATACAGCGACTGTATAGGAAAATTTCAGATGAATAGGACTACAAAAACAAGACCAATTACTCCAGTCACTTGACAGACAGCTGCCTTCTCTTCCATCCTCCTATTTTCCTTCCTCTGTTTTAACACAGACTCATGCTATGTCAAGAATGAAATCCCATAAATCTTACAAGAAGTTGAAGAATAAAAGATATTGCCACACCTTTACATATTTTTAAGTATTTTAAAGTGTATTTTTAAAATTTTACCAATATTGTTAGTATTTCAAAGACTTTTCTTCCTGCTCAAATTTCAGTTTATTATGTAATTTATAGAATGTATTACAACTATTTTGCTTTGTATAGCATACAATGATTTCTATTAAGCTTCTGGCTAAGCCATGCAAATTCATATCTTCTTTATGTATTTAAGATAATTACTATCCCATTACATGTTATTAATCATGTCTATGAAATAGATTATTTTCTTTATTACAAGGAAAAATCAACTTGGGGAAATACAATTATCAAACATATTTGAAATAGCATTGTTATAAAAGACTAGTAATTATTGAATCCACAAATAAATAAGTCACATCATGACATGGATGCAACTCATGTACAGTATTTGGAATATGTCCCTAAAAGTGAGATACTCTTATGGGATTTCTTTTTTCATTTTCCTGAGAGGATCTCTCTTGGTTTTCTTTGTAGATGAATTAGTTTATACCCTCCCCCCACCCAGTAGCTTTCAGAATAAGAAATAAAAATGAATGACAAATATTCTAAATCATTCAACATTTCTAGTCATAGATAAATGCAAATTAAAACTACTTTGAAATTCCATCTCACCCCAGTCAGAATGGCCAAAATCAGAAAAAACAAAGACAGCAAATGCTGGGGAGGGTATGAAGAAAGACGAGATTGCTAGTTTTCTGGGGCTTGGAGCAGAGAATAATTGCAACAACATGATATGTAAATTGAGAAGATTTTTATTTTAAAAGTGCAGAAGAATAAGTGAGACTGGTAGAGCAGAGCAGAGGGTGGCTGCTAAGCTCTTCTACACAGGCTCAGGTAAATCTTTCAGCAACTCTATCTATACCTGTCTAAGTTTCCTGTTTATCTCTGAAAATATTGAATGTGGGACCATATCTCACAAATATTTCTTGAATCACCAGTGTATTGAGCATGGTAAGAAAGAAAATTTCCAGGAGATAATAAGAAAGAGGAGAGGGCTTCTGGATGTATCCAATTGTGTGTGTCATTCGCCCAGACTTCACTGGTAGTTATTTCTGGCTCAACTTTCTAAATTCTCTCTCTCTCTCTCTCCCTTTCTGTCTCTCTGTCTCTCTCTCTCTCCAACACTCTGACCAGACTCACAAGAAACACTCTGCAATGTGCTAATATCTGTTTCCAAACAGGTCTTTCGAATAGAAGAAACAGATTGCAGGATGCAGACTAAAGGATGCAGAATGAAGATTCTCCCTGTTTTTTAAGGCCCCACTGTCACATTTACGGACCTTAGATGAAATTTACCTCATTATAGCCTAAGCTAGGCTTAAAGTTGTGTATGTTGTACACTCAAATATCATCTCTGTTCAGTTTTCCTTTTTTCACTTTGCTGTATTAGTAGGCACAGCTGGGGATCTGCAATCATGTGTTTCTTAGAAGAAAGAATATACTAAAATATGCAAGCACACTCTATATTCTCATTATTTTAAAAGGTCAGAAATTTTTCTAGAATCTTGCCATTTCAGATCATAGCAAATCGTTTTGAATGAAAAGTCATTGAAAGACTTTTTGTTAGACTTATGGAATGACCATTAATATCTAAGCCTTTATACTTCTTGTTTAAAATAAAGAAACCTAGCATTTGTTTTCTTAGCTCAAAGGTCAGACTTTGGATCTAACCATTTCCCTCATTTTTCTACATATATTGATAAATTTACTTTCTGTTTACACTGAGCCTATCTCATATCTAATCAATTTTAAGATAGTCCATGATTGCATTTTTATATTATTAAGGTACATTTCTAAGAAATAGATCATTCTCTGTCTGTTAAATATTATTAGTTTCATGGAAAAGTGTTTTCATTACATGCAAATAGGAAGTGTTTCTTAATCAAAGTTTCAAAATGTTTTGCAAATGTTACCAATTTCTTATGGATTTGTAACACTGTGGAACATCTGAACTCTGTACATTTTCAAATAGCTTTTTTTTCTTAGTGATTTTGCTTAGTTGGTTTAAAAATTATTGGCTAATTTGGTGTGGAAAGTATTTGCAATGTCTATCAACTTAACATGTTCTTTCACTGTCCTTATTTAACTTGTGCTTTTTCATGTTATATTCTCATGAATGACAGTTTTACAGAGGCTGGTCCTCTTCAGCAGTCATAAGGGTGTTTGTGCACAAATAAAAAAATAGGCTAAATGAAATTAATTAGGTAGTCATACTTATAGAAATCTCAGAAACTTAAACAGTCTTATGTTCATTTCTTCATGAGTTCACAATTTCACCAATGTTATTTGGTCACAACAACCTTTCCCTTTCATGGAGAAATTTTATGCAGATACATTCTTATTTATTTATTTATTTATTTATTTATTTATTTATTTATTTATTTATTATTAGATAATTTCTTCATTTACATTTCAAGTGTTATCCCATACTTCCCCTATACCCTCCCCCCCGCCCTGCTCCCCTACCCACCCACTCCCACTACTTGGCCCTGGCATTCCCCTGTACTGGGCATATAAACATTGTTAGACCAAGGGCCTTTCTTCCCCATTAATGGCCAACTAGGCCATCTTCTATTACATATGCAGCTAGAGACATGAGCTCTGGGGGTTCTGATTAGTTCATATTGTTGTTTCATATATATAGGGTTGCAGATCCCTACAGCTCTTAGGTACTCTCTCTAGCTCCTACATTGAGGACTGTGTGTTCTCTCCTATAGATGATTGTGAGGATCCACTTCTGTATTTGTGAGGGACTGTCAAAGCTTCACAGGAGACAGCTATATCAGGGTCCTTTCTGCAATATCCTGCTCGTGTTATGCAGTAGTGTCTGCATTTGGTGGCTGATTATGTGATGGACCACCCGGGTGGGGCACTCTCTGGATGGTCCATCCTTTCATTTTAGCTCCAAACTTTGTCTTGTCTCTGCACCTCCTTCCATGTATATTTTAATCCCTATTCTAGGGAGGAATGAAGTATTCACGCGTTGGTCTTTCTTGATTTTCTTGTGTTTTGGAAATTTTATCTTGGGTGTTCTAAGTTTCTGGGCTAATATCCGCTTATCAGTGTGTGCATATTAAGTGACTTCTTTTGTGATTGGGTTACCTCAATCAGGATGATATCCTCCAGATACATCCATTTGCTCAAGTATTTCATAAATTCATTGTTTTTAATAGCTTAGCAGTACTCCACTGTGTAAATGTACCACATTTTCTGTATCCATTCTTCTGTTGAGGGGCATCTGGGTTCTTTCCAGCTTCTGGCTATTATAAATATGGCTGCTATGAACATAGTGGAGCATGTGTCCTTGTTACCAGTTGGAATATCTTCTGGGTATATGCCCAGTAGGGGTATTGCTGAATCTTTCGATACTACTATGTCCAGTTTTCTGAGAAACCGCCAGACTGATTTCCAGAGTGGTTGTACCAGCTTACAATCCCACCAGCAATGAAGGAGTGTTCCTCTTTCTCCACATCCTCACCAACATCTGCTGTCACCTGAATTTTTGATCTTAGCCATTCTGACTGGTGTGAGGTGGAATCTCAGGGTTGTTTTGATTTGCATTTCTCTGATGATTAAGGATATCGAACATTTTTAAAGGTGCTTCTCAGCCCTTTGGCATTCTTCAGTTGAGAACTCTTTGTTTAGCTCTGTACCCCATTTTTTAATAGGGTTATTTGAATTTCTGGAGTTCAGCTTCTTGAGGTCTTTGTAAATATTGGATATAAGCCTCCTATCAGATTTAGAATTGGTAAAAATTCTTTCCCAATCCTTGATGTCCTTTTTGTCTTATTGACAGTATCTTTTGCTTTACAGAAACTTTGTAATTTTATAAAGTCCCATTTGTCGATTTGTGATCTTACAGCACAGGCCATTGGTGTTCTGTTTATGAATTTGACCCCTGTGCTCATATCTTCAAGGGTTCTCCCTACTTTCTCCCCTGTGAATTTCAGTGTCTCTGGTTTAATGTGGAGGTCTTTGATCCACTTTGATTTGAGCTTTGTACAAGGAGATAGGAATGGATCAATTCGCATTCTTCTACATGTTGACCGCCAGCACCATTTATTGAAAATGCTGTCTTTTTTCCAGTGGATAGTTTTAGCTCCCTTGTCAAAGATAAGGTGACCAAAGGTGTGTGGGTTCATTTCTGAGTCTTCAATTCTATTTGATTGGTCTACCTGTCTGTTGTTATACCAGTACCATGCAGTTTTTGTCACAATTGCTCTGTAGTACAGCTTGAGGTCAGGCATGGTGATTCCACCAGAGGTTCTTTTATTGTTGAGTATAGTTTTTGCTATCCTAGGTTTTTCATTATTCCAGATGAATTTGCAAATTGCCCTTTCTATCTCAGTGAAGAATTGAGTTGGAATTTTGATGGGGATTGCATTGAATCTGTAGATTGCTTTCAGCAGGATAGCCATTTTGACTATATTAATCCTGCCAATCCATGAGCATGGGGGATCTTTCCATCTTCTGAGATCTTCTTCAATTTCTTTCTTCAGAGACTTGAAGTTCTTGTCATACATATCTTTCACTTCCTTAGTTAGAGTCACACCAAGATATTTTATATTGTTAGTGACTACTGTGAAGGGTGTTGTTTCCCTAATTTCTTCCTCATCCTGTTTATCCTTTGTGTAGAGAAAGGCCACTGATTTGTTTGAGTTAATTTTATATCCAGCTACTGTGCTGAGGCTTTAAAGAATGTTTTAAAATTGGGTTAGATCAAAGGATTGAGCTGTACTCAATGACTTGAACTAATTAAAAAACAAACAAGCAAGCTCACAAACAAGCATTTCTTTCTACATAAAGAGCAAGTAATTGTACTTGACTTTGAACTATTAAGGATGAGATGTGATCCTTCACATAAAAACTCACAGATACTATAGGTACAGACATAGGTGATCTTAAGCTTCACAGAATTCCCCAGTCTGCTGTATTAATTATTAAACAATAAAACCCAGTGGCGGGTTTGCTGCTTGCCTCAATGGTTTATATTCCCAAATGCAAAACACATACTCAGTCTTTATATTTTATATGCCTTAATCAGCACAACAGCTGGGGCACTGCCTAACTCCATGCTGTTAATACCAAGTCATTACTTACTAACCTTTATATTCTGTCTTGGATGCTCTGGACCCAGAGAACTGTCAAACTGGGCCACACTTTTCTGGCTCCTTCACATGGCAGCCATGCCTCTGTCCTGCACTCTTCTCAGCATAACATCTCTCTTCTCTGCCACACTCTCCCCACATGGTGCATCTTCTCCTTCTTTTCTCCTGTCCCAAGCCTGGGTATCCTAAAGTCCCACATCTGTCTGACCTATCTAAGTAATTGGCTGCTGGCATCTTTATTTACCAATCAGAACCAACTGGGGGCAGGTTACCAGAGGCAAGTTTTTCTGGGAAACTTAATTAGCACTGGAACACAAACAGCTACAGACTAATCTACTACAAAGAGCTCATTGCTGCCTTCCTTTCTCAGTAGAGTCACCAGGGGTGAAGAAGCCAATCTTCTATATCTGTGGGCATTGTTAATGACAGAAGAGAATATCTTACTGAGGTAATACTATGGAAGATAGTATATGTACAGGGTTTTTGAAGAAGTGACTAAATAAACTCTAAAACAAGTGTCTAGGCATCAGATGCCATGTAAGGATTATGAAGTAAATACAAGTATGTGTGTGCTAGGCTTCCTTTTAAAAAGTATATTCTATGAGCCTTAATGTTAAATGTGGGAATTCATATATATATATATATATATATATATATATATATATATATATCTTTTTATCAACTATAGCATATTAGCATCTTATATTAATATTTTTGTATTAGTCTGTTACTTTCAATATCCATCCCATGCCTGAAGAATATTATCTTCTGGGATGAGAAATTTTAAAAGAAAAGCAAGTGTAGGGGCCTAGGAGAATACTAAATAAACTCATTTAAATACACTAAATAAAAATAATATTTAAAAAAATATTGTGTATGTAAGTAGTCTTAAGAGTTTAGGGTGGCAAAATACATTTTTAAATAAATTGAGGTTCTTCAACATGTAGATACTGTGTAAAGCATAGAACAGACTAATCATTTAGTACTTAGTATTGCTATGAAAGAGACTCAAAGATGGGTCCATGCATACTGACATTCACATTCAAGATAAGAGAAAGGAAGATGATGCAGAAAGAGAGGCATGGCCAAGGGGTTGGAGGGGAAAGTGAAGACCAGTATTCCAAAAGCCAACTGAAGCCAAAGGAGATTTAGATATGATCATTAGGTTTAGCAATATTGTAGTCCTTGGAGACCAGGAGAAAATAGGTTTGTATAAAAGGAATATATGTCGTGTTACTAGAAATAGATGACATCACATAAATTGCTTGTCAGTGGAAACAATAGTACTTACGTCAGCTAGAGATTGGCTCTTATTTATTTAATTTTTTTCACCCATTTGACTTATATAAAAATGCTTGATCACTGAACTTTGATAGAATATAGGTAAAAATCTGATTGTTTTGTAGTTGAGAGTTTTTTCTTTAATCTTGAGATTTATATATGGTTCATGTACGCAGAATATTTGCTATAGAAAAAAGGAGAAACTGTGAACAAAACATCACAAATGAAATCCCAATGCTTGGTATTTCTATTTTCCCATTTTAATGAGACAACGTCTTTGGTACTAGACTTTTATTCTTCATAAAATGCTTTCCAGTAAGCACTGTGGTAACAAAATATACTTGATTTCACAAACTTTTATATGATTGAAGTGACTTTGATCAACATAATGCTCTTTCTTTACTGTGGGAGTTGATTTAAAAAAATAGACAAGTTATATAATTGCCTTCTCATCCAACCAACAATTAAGGAATTAAAGTGAGCTAACTATATACATTATTATTAAATATCTTCAGAAGAGGAAATTAAAATACACTACAGGATTTAACAGCTTTTCCTGAAGCATTCAAGTTTACCTAATAAATATTGTATTTCAAATTTTAACTGAACTGAGGTCACACTGAGAATTCAAAAATAGCTTGTTAGTACCATTTGTATATTTCGTGCTTTTAAAAATCAGTTTATATTTTTGTCTTTGTGTTACAATGGGGATAATTAATTAAGCAGTCTCTGCTTCTCCACCCCCCATCATCTTTGCTAAAATAATGTAACCTGACAATGAGCTACCACTTTTTGTTAGGGTTTCTATTCCTGTGAAGAGACACCATGACCACAACAACTCTTATAAAGAAATGTTGAATTCAGGTTGGCTTACAGTTCAGAAGTTTAGTTCATTAACATCATAGTGGGAAGCATGAAGAGAAACATGGTGGTATGTGGGCAGACATGGTACTGGAGAAGCAACCGAAGTTCCACATCTGGATCAGCAGGTAACAGGTAGAGAGTGAGAGATTTTGCCTGGATGGAACATATGAGACATTGGGGTTCTCAATGTCTCATATGCTCAAATAAAAAAAGTCCACCCTCAGTGACACAATTTCTTCAAAAATAGCACATCTCGTCCAACAAGGTTACAATTCTAATAGTGCTATTCTCTATGGGTCTATGGAGGCCATTTTTGTTCAAACCTCCACACCATCTTAGGCTCAGTCTCTTACTGTGTTTTCCTCCCAAAATGGAAGCTGTTCTGAGTGACCTCTCCTTCAATTTCATGTAAATATTGAGAAGCCCCATCAGTTTATGAGATTCAGATTATGAGACTTAAGGAGTTTATCAGATTATGAGACTTAAGGATATAGAATGCCATCAGTCTTCTTGTAACTTAGAGAAAGACTATTTGCTGTATTTATTATTTGAATCCATTTCCCTTCTCCTCTCCTCCCTTCTCCTCTCCTCCCTTCTCCTCTATTCCCCTCTGCTCTCCTCTCCTTTCTTTCCTCTCCTTGTTTTTCTCTACTCACACACCTCTCTTTCTTCACTCTCATTTTTTATTTTAAAGCAATATCTCATGTATCCTTGGCTGGTCATTGTATAACTGAGAATGATCTTTAACTTTCTTCCATGTCTATTTCCAGAGTGCTGCAATTAGAGGCATGTGCCTTCATGTGTAGTTTATAGGGTACTGGGGATTGATCCCAGGGTTTTGTATATACTAGGTAAATATCTATGACCCAAGTAATATCCCCAACCCTGTTACTTGATGTTTACAAAGAGCTTGAGGTAGTTTATCTCCAGACAAGTTCAAGTAGATTGATATTATCAATAACCTCCCAACCCCCTAAATATATCACCCTGACTCTAGCTTTTCTTCCAGCTCATTTACATTACCCTAATAGAAAATTTGAATGAAGTCCCAATAATTTCCAAAGCAAGTTGTTTTACTAGGCAGTTGACTTCATATATTCTTGCCACTTCTTTGATGAGTTGTGTAATTTTGAGATAATTTGTAAAATACAGTGTCTTCCAGGATCATTAAAAGGACTGATTGTGAACACATACATTTTTAACCTCTATGCATCACAATTCTCATGTCAAACATACTATGAAAGGAGTCATGTAATTTTCCAACTTCTTGTCCTGTAGATGGCAATGTTGCACTTGAAAAATAAACAAATACATGATTACAGATAAGCCTACTTCCCAGTGTAGTCTTGCTTAAAGCCCAGTGAGCAGGAGATGCAATGCCATTTCAAGGTACACTATTCACAGAATGCATGTCAGATGCAGGTCTATTTGGATGAGAGTTTGTATGGAGTGAGGTACATGTCAGTAAGTGACAGCATGTAAAGCCTCATGGTTCCAAATATTTTTGTTTAACTGTGATTTTTTCTTTTCAGGGGGTCATGGTTGTCCTAATGATGCTGTATTTCAGGTCTGTTTAGAACTCTATTCACATTACAAAGATAGAATAGCCATCACTAAATCCATGGTACTTTTCCTCATATATATATTGTTTTCTTTCCCTATCCATTCAATGAGCCATCATAGAATAAAAATAGAAAATGCCCAGAAGTGAATGACCTCTACACAGTGTTGAAAACATTCTTGCCTTCCTTTTCTAATGACTCAGGCACTGAGGTAGGAGAGATCTACTTCCCTAAAGAACCCTTTACTGGTTTCAGTCAGTGGGAGTAATTTACAAAGAAGATGAGAGAGCCAGATGAGAAAATTTTAATTAAAACACAAACCCTCAATATGGAAGATATACTAAATCAAGTCCTTATAAATTGAGACTAAAATTTAAATATATGTGAAAACACACTATGAATTTTTAGTAAGGAAGCATAAACTTAGAAGAATCTCAAATTTAGATACCTAGTATTTTATTTTAGTTTTTTTATTTGTGCCTAATAGTATTCCTTTTCCTATTAACAGAGACTGGAGGCACATAAAGAAACACAACAATATTCACGCTCTCATCCATTTTTCTCTTCAACCATGAAATCTCTTGCAGGATGATTATTGTTCAGAATCATATTTTCTTGGCATATTTAATCCAGACAAAGATGCAATTTTATGTTTCCTGATAAGAATGAGAGACTGAGTATAAAACAGACTTGGATATGGAAAGGATTTTAAAATGTATGCTTTAAATTTTAACATAATGTCCGATTGGATGAGGATGAGCCTGGTTAGGGACAGAATACACGATTGGCCTCTTTTCTGCTTACAACATGCATTTACTTGCTGAATATTAAGATAAGCGGATAGAAATATCTATTTATTTTCCACTGTATTGTGTACATGATCTCTGAATTTTCTTCCTTTATAAATCTATCGACCAAACAGAAGCAGGGAGATATTCAGCAGACAGAGAAGAGAAGATAGTTGACCATTAAACCTAGGGCCTCAGAACTTGAGAAAAACCCACTTGATTGTGATAAAGTATTTTATTTTTCTCTCTTTATTAGATATTTTCTTCCTTTACATTTCACATGTTATCCAGAAATTTTCCCTTACCCTCCCGCGTCCCCGCCCTGCTCCCCCACCCACCCCCTCCCGCGTAATGGCCCTGGCATTCCCCTGTTCTGGGGCATATAGAGTCTGTATAACCAAAGGGCCTCTCCTCCCAATGATGGCCAACTAGGCCAT
>LR752832.1:0-20105 GCA_902729485.2 Mus minutoides | reverse complement strand
GATAAAGTATTTTTAAAACATGACTGTACATCTCTGTTACCTATTTTGGCTATAGTATTCAACAAGATAACTAACAACTACCCTCTACAATAAATAAGCTTCTATCTCACCACTTCTTCTCATTTTAGATAAATAAAAATTAAAAAAATAAGTATTTAATAAATTTTGGTTGAATGAATGTTGAGAAAAGAATAAATTACTGAAAAATATTTTGTATGACACTGGTATAAGAACATTGTCTTCAGAGTCTTCTGTGCACCTTCCCTGCCAGAGAAGAGCTTGCCTCCAGGAAGCATCTAGCCCTGGGACTCAGGGAAGATCTCCAATTTCTGTCCAGTGTCTCTCTAAGGCAGGTCCACTCAGGAGTGCACAGGCTACAGAGCAGCAGAGCAGCCAGGACACAGTACTACAGGCCTACATCTGCAATCAGGAGGTGGGACTGTTCCACAGCCCTCACTGCACTGGTCTTTCCAGGAGAGAGCTGGTCTCCCAGGAGTGCTGATAGAGACTTACAGACAGACTCACAGAAGGAACAAGTTCTAGCCAGACACAGCAAGAACATCTAACACCAGAGGTTACCAGATGGTGGAGGGCAAACACAAGAATCTTGCCAACAGAAACCAGGACGACTTGGCATCATCAGAACCCAGTACTTCCACCACAGAGCGTCCTGGAAACTCCAACACACCTGAAAAAAAAGCAAGATTCTGATTTAAAATCATATCTCATGATGCTGGTAGAGGATTTTATTTTTTTTTATTTTTTAATTAGATGTTTTCTACATTTACATTTCAAATGTTATCCCCTTTCCTAGTTTCCTCTCCGAAAATCCTCTATTACCGCCCCCCCATCCATGTTCCCCAACCCACACACTCCCACTTCCTGGTATTCCCTATATGAGGCCTAGAATCTTTGCAAGACCAGGGAACTCTCCTCCCACTGATGGCTGACTAGGCCAATCTCTGCTACATATGCAGCTAGACACATGAGCTCTGGGGTACTGGTTAGTTCATATTGTTTCTCCTATAGATCTGCAGACCCCTTCAGCTCCTTGGGTACTTTCTCTAGTTGCTTCATTGTGTACCCTGTGCTCCATCCAATAGATGACTGTGAGCACATCTGTATTTGCCAGGCACTGGCATAGCCTCACAAGAGATAGCTATATCAGGGTCCTGTCAGCAAAATCTTGTTTGTATATGCAAAAATGTCTGGGTTTGGTAGTTGTTTATAGGTTGGATCCCCAGGTGGGGCAGTCTCTGGGTGGTCCTTCCTTCAGTCTCAGCTCAGAGCTTTATCTCTGTAACTCCTTGTACCTTGGCTGGTGGTACTCAGCCATTCTCTATTCCTCAGTAGAGAATTCTTTGTTTAGCTCTGTACCCCATTTTTAATTGGATTTTCTGGAATCTAATTTCTTGAGTTCTTTATAGATATTGGATATTAGTCACCTATCAAATTTGGAGTGGCAAAGATCTTTTCCCAATCTATTGGTGGCCTTTTTAAATTATTGACCATGTCCTTTACAGAAGCTTTGATATTTTTGAGGTCCGATTTGTTGATTCTTGATGTTACAGCACAAGCCATTGCTGTTCTGTTCAGGAATCTTTCCCCTGTGCCCATATCTTCGAGGTTCTTCCCCACTTTCTCCTATATAAGTTTCAGTGTCTCTGGTTTTATGTGGAGTTTCTTGATCCTCTTAGACTTGAGATTTGTACAAGAAGAAAAAAAATGGAACAATTTGCATTATTCTACATGATAGCCACCAGTTCAGCCAGCACCATTTGTTGAAAATGCTGTCTTTTTTCCCTGGGTGGTTTTAGCTCCTTTGTCAAAGATCAAGTGACCATAGGTGTATAGGTTCATTTCTGGGTCTTCAATTCTATTCCACTAATCTACCTGTCTGTCTCTGTACTAGTACCATGCAGTTTTTTAATCACAACTGCTCTGTAGCAGAGTTTGAGGTTAGGGATGTTGTTTCCACCAGAGGTTTTTTTATTATTGAAAATTGTTTTTGCTATCCTATGTTTTTTGTTATTCTAGATGAATTTGCAAATTACCTTCTCTAACTCTGTCAAGATTTGAGTTGGAATTTTGATGGGGATTTTATTGAATCTGTAGATTGCTTTTAGCAGGATAGCCATTTTGACTATATTAATCCTGCCAATTCATGAGCATGGGAGATCTTTCCATCTACTGAGATCTTCTTTGATTTCTTTTTTTAGAGAATTGAAGTTCTTATCATACAGATCTTTCACTCAAGATGAAGGAAGATCAAAGTTTGGATACTTTGATCCTTCTTAGAAGGGGCAACAAAATACCCATGGAAGGAGTTACAGAGACAAAATTCCAAGCAGAGACTGAAGGAATGACCATCCAATGACTGCCCCACCTTGGAATCCATCTCATAAACAACCTCCAAACCAAGACACTATTGCAGATGCCAACAAGACCTTGCTGACAGGAGTCTGATAAAGCTGTCTCTTGAGAGACTCTGCCAGTGCCTGACTAATACAGAAGTGGATGCTCACAGTCATCCATTAGATGGAGCACAGGGTCCCCAATGAAGGAGCTAGAGAATGTATCCAAGGAGCTGAAAGGGTTTGCAGAGGAACAACAATATGAACTAATTAGTACCCTCAGAGCTCCCTGGGAGTAAACCACCATTCAGAGACAACACATGGTGGGATTCATGGCTCTAGCTGCATATGTATCAGAGAATCGCCTAGTTGGTCATCAATGGGAAGAGAGACCCTTGGTCCTGTGAAGGTTCTATGCCCCAGTATAGGGAATGCCAGGGTCAGGATTGGGAATGGATGGGTTGGTGAGCAGGGTGAGGGAGAAGGGCTAGGGATTATCTGAGGGGAAACTAGGAAAGGGGATAACATTTGGAATGTAAATAAAGAAAATATCTAATAAAAAATTAAAGTTAAAAAAAAGAAATTCTGTTAGGTTTGGGTATCATCTTAGGAAGAATTGGCATCTCTATATCTGCTCCATCATTTAATTCATGAACATAACATGTATCTCTGTTTATTTAGATACTTGTTTTCTTTTACTAGTATTTCAAAGTTTTCTGCATAAAGCTAGTTTATATTTTTTTGTTTTGAGTCACTAAATAGGAGTCTCTGTTTTGATGTAAAAACATTCCGTGATAATCTAATTGCTTTTTGGATGTTTCTGTGTCTTCTCTCCTTGATAAAGTCACTCATTATTTCTAGGAGTTAAGTTTTTTTTTTCAAGATATTTCTTTGAGATTTTCTATTTAGAAAATCATGTCTTAAATTTCTTTTTCTCATTAGTTACTTTAAATAAAATTTCTATTTGTTAAAGTGAAATAATAAAATGAAAAAAATGAATACTTCAAATTGTCTTCAGATTTTCTTTTAGGATTACATACAATGCAAGGCACTGTATCTTAATGGTCTATATTTAAATACAGTAAAAGGAAACAGCAAAACAAAGTTAAGACTTTAAAACATTATCCTGGTATGCTGACAAGAATCATAGGTTTTACAGTTGAGTGATGCCCAGTGCAGTCCATTTCTTTTGCAGAGCTATTCAACTATTTAATTCCTTTTATTTTTATAAATTCCAGTTGTTACTTCTTCCTGGTCTGCCCTCCCATAATTCCTCATTCCATTCCTCTCCCTATCTTCAAGAGGATGTCCCCATGCCCAACCCCAGCTACTAGGCATCCCCACTCCCTGGAGCCTCAAGTCTCACAAGATTAGGAAGACTTCTCTCACTGAACCAGACTAGGCAGTCCTCTGATGAACATGTGTCTGGGACTCAGAGCAGCTCTCGTATCCTGCTTAGTTGGTGGCTCAGTGTCAGAGATCTCAGGGTTCTGGGTTAGTTAAGACTGCTGGTCTTCCTAGGGGGTCACCTCCCTCCTCAGCTTCTTCCATCTTTTCCCTAATTCAACCACAGCAGTCCCTTACTTCAATCCATTGGTTGGGTCTAAGTATCTGAGTCTGTTTATATTAGCTGCATTTTGGGCCTCTCGGGCTCCTGTCTGTAAGCATACCATAGCATCAGTAATAATGTCAGGCATTGGAGTCTCCCATTGAGATGGATCCCAAGTTGGGCCAGTCACTGGACCTCCTTTCTCTCAACATCTTGTCCAATCTTGTCTGTGCATTCTTTTAGACTGGAACAATTCTGGGTTAGAGTTTTTTACTGTGAGATAATAGCCCCATCCCTCTACTTAATGCCATGTCTTCCGACTGGAAGTGGAGGATACTACAAGTTCTCTCTCCCCACTATTGGGCATTTTATCTAAGGTCCCTTTAAGTCCAGAGAGTCTCTCACCTACCAGGTCTCTGGGTCATTTTAGAGGGCACCTCTACTTCCAACCCCAGATTCCAGTTTAGTTTCTCATTATAACCAGGGAATTAAAATCTCAGGATTGGGCTTGACAGAAACTCCAATCACAGACTTATTTGTCTTTTGAGGTTTTGTTTTACATAATGAGCTTGTTCATTACAGAACCCTAAGAAATACTGCTGAAGTATTCTAAAGTTGAGTGGATGCAGTATGAGTTTAGATTATTCAAATATTTGTAAATTAAGCTTTTTAAAACCATGAAGTGTAAGGCTCAGGTGACAGTAGATGATAGTGAGGATGTCGAGAAAGAGGACCACTTCTCCATTGCTGGTGGGATTGCAAGGTGGTTCAACCACTCTGGAAATCAGTCTGGCAGTTTCTCAGAAAATTGGAAATAGTTCTATATGAGGACTCAGCTATACCACTCCTGGGCATATAGCCAAAAGATGATCAAATATATAACAAGGATACATGCTCCACTATGTTCATAGCAGCCTTATTTATAATAGCCAGAAGCTGGAAAAAACCGAGATGTTCCTCAACAGAGGAATGCATACAGAAAATGTGGTACATTTACATATTGGAGTACCACTCAGTTATTAAAAACAATGAATTCATGAAATTCTTAGACAAATGGATGGAACTAGAAAATATCATCATGAGTGAGGCAACACAGTTACATAAGAACACACATGATACTCATAGATAAGTGGATATTAGCCAAAATAAGCCCAGGATACCCATAATACTACTCACAGGCCATATAAAACCCAAGAAGAAAGAACATCACACTAAAGTATAGATGCTACAGTCCTACTCAGAAGAGGGAAGAAAATAATATTGGGAAGTAGTGGAAGAGAGGGATCTGAGAGGGAGAGAGAAGGGATGGAAAATGTGGGGACAGAATTGGGTGTGGGAGGAGATGGGGGAGAAATACAGAGGGTCAAGAATTTGAAAGGAAGCATGTAGCAGTGGGGGAAGGGTAACTGAGGGTAGCCACTAGAATGTTCCAGATGGGACATACCCATATCCAGTGGGTAGGCACAGCCCCTTGCTAAGGGATGGGGCCACCTACCCACCTCAAAAATATTAATCCTGAATTACTCCTGTCAAAAGTAAATGCAGGGACAAAGAATGGAGCAGAGACTGAAGGAAGGGTGATCCGGAGACTACCTCACCTTGGGATCCATCCCATCTGCAAACCCAGACGCTATTGCTGATGCCAAGAAGTGCTTACTTACAGGAGCCTTGTAAAGCTGTTCCCTGAAAGACTCTGCCAGAGCCTGACCAATAGAGAAATAGATGCACACAGCTAAACATGACTTAGAGCAGAGTCCCTGACCCCAATGGAGAAGTTGGGGCACAGACTGAAGGAATTTAAGGGGTTTGCAACCCCATAGGAAGAGCGACATCAACCAAACAGTCCCCCCACAGCTCCCAAGGACTAAATTGCCAACCAAAAAATACACATGGGGGCAGGGACACATGGCTCCAGCTGGAGGCTCCCAGGATAGGGGAATGCTAGGTCGCTGAGGTAGGAGTGAGTGAGATGGTGGGGGAGCACCACATAAAGGCAGGGGTGAGGGGAGAGTATAGGGGTTTGTGGTGGATAAACTGGAAGGGTTTAACATTTGAAATGCAAGTAAACAAACAAATAAATAACCAATAAAAATGAAAATAAAATAAAATGTATAGTTAAGTTAATGCACACAAGTTTATTTACCCCTATATAACTTGTGGCCTAATCTGTGATTAAAAATTAAGTTGTGGGGACAGGCAGATTGATTCAGAATTAAAGTATGTTTGATGCACTGGTAGAGGATGAGTGTTCAGTTCCTTGCACTCGCATCATTGCACTCACATCAAGTGACTCACAAATACCTGTTCCACGGAATCTGACCCCCTCTTCTGCCCTCCAGTGTTAGCTGCACACATGTGCTCATATATACATGTACACAGACATACACATTGGAAAGAATATGTGATTGACTTTCTTCTCCTTTCAATATGTCTTCAGTTATTGAATATTAAGCTAAGCTGATAGAAATGTTATAGAAAGAATTAAGTTATGGCTATAAACTTGTCTTTTCTTCCAATGTCCTTTGTGAATGGTTTCCAGCAAAGAATAATGCATTTAGATTTTCAACTTTTAAGGCAAAATCAGAGTGAGCTTTTCATATTTCAGTAAATAGCACTTAACATACACGTCTGACATCTAGAGTGAATGAAAGTTTCCAACAAGAAGATGTACCTTCAAACTCATCTACTTCATGGTAGATTAATGTATGAGAAATGCAATCATTGTGGGGAGTAGGGAATTTATCTTGGGATATCTAAAGGGCCTTTTATTGCAGTTTCATGCTTGCATCTCCACAGAATCTGCCATTCTGTGACTAAGATAAACATTTTTTGGAATGTTTTAAGAGAACCTAAGGTTTTACCAACCAAAAAGCTACATGTACCATCGAAAGCATCTGAGGACAACAGCTAAGATTTCTCCACCTTGTAACCTGCTCCTGAAGTTTTTGTCAATGTATTTGAAAAAATTTTGTTTTATCAATTTCTTTCTTCTGCTACTATAAAAATGTAATAAAACTCCTTTCATGTTGGAACATGGAATTGGCAGTCACCTCAATCTTTATTCTCAGGCCTTGGTAATCTACATTTGGCTCTAGATTAAACTATTTCTCATTATCTTTTGCAAAGTTGAAAAAATACAGCAATTTTTATTAATGAATAATGAATGGGTGATAGGAGGGATTTTGTTTTTTCTTATTGTACCTTGCTTTGTCCTGTTTTAATGTTGTCTTCTGGAGTTTTGCTCTTTACTGAAGAGGAAATGGTTGAGGAGAGGATCTGGGAGTAAAGGGAGTGGACAGATCTGAAAGGAGTGAATGAAGGGGAAATTATGGCCAGAATGCATTGTATAAGAAAACAATCTATTTTTAATTAAAATAATGAATTATTTCAAATTGATAAATTATTAAATATATGTTAGTATGCTAACATATATGATTTGTCTTTCTATAGCTACCTTGTCTGCTAATGTAAATGCAATCATCATCATAATTATCATAATTATCCATATTTTAAAGAAGACTGCTACAGTTCCTACAAAATTTGTCCACTCTTTCCAGCCAGGAGGGGGAGTACTTGATTTTGGACCATGGCAGCCTAAATAGCGTCATAGCCCAGAGACTTGTTTCTCTAAATGCTAGACACCCATTTTTTCTAGACATCACCTTTTGTAGAACCTTCATCAAAATTTGCCATGGAGTGGACTCATTTGGTCTCTCAACCCATGGGGAACCAGGGTCCCAAGTATTCAGGTGAGCAAGGAGTTGGCGAAAAGTGACAAATAGATACTGATACAGAGAGAGTGCTGTATCTGAATGTAATTTCTCAAAGCAAGCATCAGACTTATATTACAGAAGAAAACAAAGAAGTTAAGTGACACATCAGCTAAGGTACATTAAAATTATCTGACAGAAAACAGGGGAATGCATACATAAAGATTGACAGGAACCAGGCAGTCCTTACAACTGAGATAAAAGGCAGCCCTTTCTAATGTCAGCCATTTGGGAGCCAGGTAAGGATTTCACACCCTAGTCACAATTTATGCTATTCCTCTGATTACTATCAGAACTGGAAGCATTTCCTCTGAATGAGTAACATTCTTACGAAATTCCAAGCCCAGGCTCAGCTCAAGGACTGCTTAGGACACTGATGAAGGCCAGGAAGTAAAGTTCAACCTAATTTAGGTATTTTAAAATCATTCCTTGGAGGCACCTATAATAAAACAATACTGAAAGAAAGCACTTCATTGGAGTGGGTGTGACAAAAATTTAGTGGGATTTTCTCAAGGCAACATAAATCTATTTTGCATTTGGTCCTGGTATATATTCAAATGTTAAATTCTGTACCCCAAGATTTGGTTGCTCCAAGATGAGTATATTGCCATATACACTAGCCTTGGTTATATAAACCTTACTCCCCAATTTAAAGTTAATTGGTTAACAAAAATCTAGAACCTGTGATTGGACAGTAGGGAGAGTAAGATGAGATTGGAGGATCAAGTAAGGGGTCTCAGGAGTGACCAGAGTGGGTGGAGAAGGAGATGGAGAGAGAAGGTTTCCATGAGGCGAGATGGATCATGAGCATGTGGCCAGGAGAAATTGTACCTGAGCATAACCTTGGTGAAAATGAAACAGCAAGGAACGGGTAAATGGCAGGAATGTAAGTTAGAATAGGTTAAGACCTGTCTCATCTAGGTTTACAGCTTGTAAATAAAATACCAGATTTGTGTGGTATTTTTATATGGGATAGCTAGTGTGGGACTAGGTACCAGAAGTTTTCCATGGAGACTTCTATCCAGGCTGGGTGGGAAGGCCCCAGCAAGGGAAGTGAGTGCAGGCAGGGAGAGCATTCCAGGTTGCTTAGTAACTTGGAGCCAAGCCTGGGTTGGCAAAAAGCCAACAATCCAGTGAAGAATGCAGAGGAATTGGGCATGGCTCTTCCGGTGAGAAGATCTCTTTCCAAGTGTTACAGCTCTTGGAATAAAAGGGTCAGACAAAGGAATAGTTCTCACAATTCTTTAATTCCCTGCATGGCTCTCCCTATGTACAGTTCTGGCAGTAATTTAGAGTTTGACAGCAAGCCCCTCTCTTTGGCTTGGGCTGAGAGTTTGGAGGAAACCTTATTTGCATGTGAGAGGGCTTGGTGCTGTTCCTAAGTGGCTGATAGCCACTCCTCTCCTGTGTGGGTTGTGGGGCTGGTTACTCTGACAGGAGCCAGGGTCCAGGAGACATGAGAGAACTCCTTCTATCTCTTGTAAGTGAATTATCTCTACCTGATCCCGCAGTTCAAGAGCTAACCTCCACTGGAAACCAGGCTGTCTGCCCATTGCTGCACAAGCTAGAATATATAGCTCATTTGAGATTTCTTAGTCTGGGTTATGTTTATTTTTCTAGTTATATTTCTGATGGCTATGCTTCTTGATTTCCGTGTCTGGACATGCTGTAGTTTTGAAGAGTTTTCCGTGTCATTAGTATGAATATACTACCTGAAAGCACCATTTTGCCTAATACAGTGGGCAAAAATCAATTACTTTTGTATGTTGTAGTTATGGAAATACTTTATGTAGAAATAAGTTAAAGCATATTTGTGACTTAACGTTTTCATCTGATTTTCTATTTTATTATAAGCATGAAGAACAAGAAGTACATAAGCTTGGGTGTATTTTTCTGCTTTACTTTAGAATTCTCATTGTTGGAGTATTTATATATTATGTATTAATTTTCATTAATGGTCATTAATAATTGTTTTTTTTAAATTTTGTTCATTAAATTAAAAACTACCATTGAGATTTTTCAACCATCCATTAATTCAAATTTCCCATTCAAATTCTTCGTGACAAATATCCTTAAGAGCTGAGAATGCTCCCAGTGAACTTACAGTCCACTGGAAGATGAAATATATATATATATATATATATATATATATATATATATATATATACTTCTTTTAACCTCAGTTGCTAAGACTATAGTGTTAACTTTTCAAATTGCTAATTCTGTTTTTCCCAAATCAGGAAGTTGTATAATTTTTCTTATTACCTCACTTAGTACAGTTTGATCACAAATTAAGTTGTTTTGTATTTATTTCTATACTTTATTTTAAAATTCTTCAACTACTCTCTGGATATAAAATTGGTAGAAAAAAGGTCTGCAAGAAATGCAAGTATAAAGAAATATTGTAATGAATAAATTTCCTCCCACTACATGTATGAATAATTTTTTCAAAAATATTAAAATTTAATGTGAATTTGGTGTATTTTATATATTTTATTCTTGATTTATGAACATAATGGTTTTATAATAACTTTTTATAAATCACATTTTAAAATGAAATTAAATATTTAGGTTATATTTTTATTTTGAATGATATTTGTTTGTTTAAGGGCATATGGCTGATACTGAATATAGATACAGTAAGCAGTAAGTAGCCAAAATTGGATCAGAAAAATTATGGTGAAGAGAAAAGAAATCTAGTATTTTGTATTCTGTTTTGATTGTAAAGGCTGTGAACTAAATGTAGATAACATATAAAATGAAATTAATTTTTAGTGGACTATATATCCACAGAGGATTTCATACCTCAAATATATAAAAATTAATCTCCAAATACAATACTATATAAAATTATAGCCACAATGTTAAATATTTGATTTTAAAATGAACACTATGCATTATAAACCCTCTTCTAAAAGAGGAATTCAAATGACCATTAAGGATAGAAACAGCACCTAACATCAAAAAGTCATTAGGAAAATACAAACAAAAACCACATTATATATTTCAGTGAAAATGACAATTATCAAAAAAGATAGAAAAAGACTAAAGATTGGAACTTATGTGCAGGTCAGGAGTAGTTAACTTGCTTTTTGTGTCAAAACTGCTAGGCCACAAGTTCAGTCCCTAACGCAGCAGCAGCAGCAGCAGCAGCAACAACAACACACACACTCTACTATACACATTATACAAACATACCATATGTACTGTTACAGAAAGATTTTAGGGCCTCAGAAGATAATTTACTTCTCTACTTGATTTACTCAAATAAAAATTTATTATACCACTGAAAGTATAGATGTATATGATATTTTTTGGCATTATACAAATTCTGTTTTCCCCATAATTTTGTAAAACAGCAAATGGTTGTTTTCTGAATTTTTCATAATTCAGCTATACTTATTTATTTTTGTGTGCATTAAATTTATAATGAAATATTAATGACTCTGGTCATAGTTTTGATGTTGGTGATTTCTTACCCATTCACTGTGTAAGTGAACATCATTGCAGGAAGAGTTGGATAACAAATACTAATAGTAAAACTGTCACAACATTGGTGGGTATTTGACCTGAGCTGTCATTTTTCTGTGTCATCAATGCTTCAGGAAGCACTGATTCATTTCATTAGTAGAAATATCTGTCCCAAAAGTCAATAATGAGCACTGAGAGCATTTGTGGAATTCCATTGACTTTTGAAATTGCAGAATAATTCCATCTCCTTGGGCCTGGATTGTGCTGTGTCTGTGTGTCTTCCAATAAACACCTCCATCAAATAGTTTCAGTGTCACTAAATAAAATGAAACATGAAAATCCCTTGTGTCTCCTCTTCCCTTCAGAATGAAAATTCTGACCTTGTTGCATTTATGGAAAGCTAATACACATGGAAAAATTCAATACAGTTCGTGGGCTATTGTATGAATTGTAGCTTTCTTTTACATTTTGGAAACTATTACAAAGGTAATTTGACATCTTTATTTTTGAAAGAACTACATTGTATTAATAATTGGAACATTTGTGGATGAAGTGATATTTTTCAATCAAATCTTATGCTTTTATGGAACACTTATTTTATTTTTAATGACTTGGAACCATTTTCTTTATCCTGGAGAAGACATTATACTTTTGTTAAATTGCAGCTATCTTCCTTAGTCATTGCCTCCTCTCCTAAGTGCCAGAAACATCCTGAGTTGGGGAGATAGCATGTTCACTCCATTTTCTCAGACTAGGTTATCTCAAGTACCTTTGTCCCAGGTAGGTTTCTTATTGCCTCTACTTAGAACAGCATTCTTTAAACTTATCACATATCTTTTTCCTTTTATTACATTTGAAAACTTGGGATTTTCTTTTTAATAACACACACACTCTATTATACACAGTATACACACATACCATATGTACTGTTACAAAAAGCTTTTAGAGCCTCAGAACATAATTTACTTCTCTACTTGATTTACTCAAATAAAAATTTATTATACCACTGAAAGTATAGATGTATATGATATTTTTGGCATTATACAAATTCTGTTTTCCCATAATTGTATAAAATACCAATGGTGTTTTCTGAATTTCTCATAATTCAGCTACACTTATGTATTTTTGTGTACATTAAATTTATAATGAAACATTAATGACTCTGGTCATAGTTTTGATGTTGGTGATTTCTTACCCATTTCTTAACTTTGTAAGTGAACATCATTGCAGGAAGAGTTGTAAAGGATATAAAGAAAGTACTTTAGGTTTGTCTTATATTACTTCTTTTATAAATTTTTAAAAAAATATAACAACAAATTCTTTCTTTTTCACATAAGTTTTGTCAAAGTCTGTTCTGGGCTTTTTTGGATTTACATTTCCTCAAATGTATGTCTGTGCTCCATTTTATTTGTAGTTTTTAAAAAGTAATTCTTCTTTCCAATGTCTTGAACTGCAGGGTTGAATTTTTTTATATGCTTTTTCCTTTCTCCTTATAATGAAAAAGTTTGGTACTATACATTTTCCTTGAAATGGAGCTTTGGAATCATTTTTTAATTATATATTTTCTTTATTTACATTTCAAGTGCTATCCCAAAAGTTCCCTATACCCTCCCCCCACTCTGCTCCCCTACCCGGCCACTCCCACTTCTTGGCCCTGGCATTCCCCTGTACTGGGGCATATAAAGTTTGTAAGACCAAGGGGCCTCTCTTCCCAATGATGGCTGACTAAGCCATCTTCTGCTACATATGTATCTAGAGACATGAGCTCTGGGGGAACTGGTTAGTTCATATTGGGTGTGGTGATGCACGCCTTTAATCCCAGCACTCGGGAGGCAGAGGCAGGCGGATTTCTGAGTTCGAGGCCAGGCTGGTGTACAAAGTGAGTTCCAGGGCAGCCAGGGCTATACAGAGAAACCCTGTCTCGAAAAACAAAACAAAACAAAACAAAACAAAACAAAAAACAAACAAACAAAAAAACCTTTAACACAGGGCCCCCAATGGAGGAGCCAGAGAAATCACCCAAGGAGCTGAAGGGGTCTACAACCCTTTAGATGGAACAACATTATATTACTTCAAAGAGCAAAAGAAGGACAGGTGAGAGCTCAGGCAGCTTAGCAAGTCCATGGTATATTGAAAGAAATGACTGGAAATTCAACAATGTTAACAGTTCTAGACTTTGTGGGAAGGTAGCAAAGGAAATTGAGCAGTGAGAGCAATTGCATTGAACACCTTAAACCTGTGTTATTGCTACCTTTTGTATTCAGGCTACAAATCACCTTAAATGTATCACAATGGGTAGGTTTCTAAGTGTGGCTCCTTCTTCAGTAATACCCCTGTTCTATTATTGGTTTGCATATATGTGGGCTTCCAGTTTGTCATCAGTGTTAAATTGCTTAATAACAGGGACTATTGTTTGTTTTATTGTGTACCTGTAACATCCTGCATATTTCTCAGCAATATCAAAGTTGAATGAGTGAATGAATGACTGTAAGGGGAAAATTAGATTCTCTCAAGTATGTGAGTTGGAGCAATTGAATGAAACCTGTTTATAGTTCTTCATGTTTTATATGTTTCACTTTTATTTCCCTCACATACTCACAAAGTATTGCATGGTGGAATATACATGTAAAGTTTGTCTAAGTGACAAGATTAATTTGATAATCCCCAGTAGGGTGTGAATGTAGTTTTTAGAATCAACAGAAAGATATTTAGCAAATTCATTTCTATTGATGAAGCATTGTTGAATGTCACCTTTCAAGAATGTTTTATTTCAAGAATTATCAGTAACAAATATTTCTTTGAGGATTACTTTATTATTTTCACTTCCTATGCCCTCCCAGATTAGATAAGAGCCGAATACTTTTTGGAGTTAAAAAGCTAATGGCAGGAAGCCTTATGATATTGAGGTTGTAGAACACACGGGCTGCTTACATGCTGCCACAGGAGTGTGTATTGTTAGAGAGACATCTGAACACCTGTTTGCGTCTGACTTTAAAACTGAGTGTATTCATGCTGTGTTGCTCAGCGGTGGCACTAATATGTACAAAGCTTATAGTTGTGAATCCAAATATTCATCAGCAGAAGCTCATGTACAAGGAATTTGTAATTGTCCCCAGCTGGACAAAAACAGACTTCATCAACCATAGGATGCAGATAACTGTCTGTGCTAGCATGAGACAATAAGCCTATACAGTAATCATGATGTATGAGATTTAGTCACATCATAGTACTGATGAATATGTGTACAACAATAATACAGTTGAATGAAATTGCAGACCTGAATGTCAACAAATTTTACTTTATTAGTAAAATGGCTGAGTTCCTTTTGCTCAGCTTGACTGGAAGTCACAAATAGATGGGGAGAGCTACTTGAAAGTTGATAGTCCTGGGCTCATGAATGTCAAAAGACTGTGGTCTGGCAAGCAGGCTCAGAAGCTCGCAGTGACATGTCTTGATAATAGAAACTTGTGTTTCTTGAATTTAGAAACCAGAAACATCTAATACACTTTAATTGAGGTGCACAGCATGGAGGCTTATGGTTTAATTGTCAATAGCTGCTTCCTGCAATAGCTACTGGTAGAAGTCAGTGCCATCTTATACTTAAAGTTCCCAGGCCTGCTTCTGTCTGCAGCAGCTCTCTTCTGTCTGCAGCTCCTGGCAAGGCAGTGAGGGCTTTTCCTTCTCTTATACTGTTGCTTCATCTGTTTGCCAGCTCAGCACACCACACCTGTGTAGGACATAAAAAACATTGAAGTTGGCAAAGAAAATACCACTTGGGAGAAGACTTTTACTAGGCCCAATGTTGCAACACCAGTGGGCAACGGACCAGAAGACAACTCTGTTGTCTGCTGATGGAGCCAGGAATAAGCATATCCCTTTTTTTGCCAATAAGTGGCTATTCCTGAAGACTCTCTTTGCATCAGCCATCAGCTTTTCATTGAGTTACTGGGAAAGTGAACTGTTTCATCTGGAAACACAGGCTCCTGGGTTATCTAATGGTCACCAATGCTGTGTCACTTGGGATACCTGCCATCTAAGGCTGGAAAAGACTGCCTGGAGTAGTCATACTAGGGCAAGGTTTTCTGGAGTAGGCACTGAGGCATTGTTTCAGAGGTCTACTGAACTGAAAGGTTCTCAGAGTGATCATAGTGTTCAAAACAGCTATGCTGTTGGGATAGAAGAGGGGGTGTTTCCAGATAGAGGGCAGCTCAGATGATGGTTCTGGGCTCCAAAGATGAAAGGTTTGTATACTACCATTCAAAGGCCCAAGTAGCCTACTTCTGGTAGGTTTCAAAGGGTGCTCATGCTAAAAGTCTAGAGAACTCACACAACACTAACATTTCCAACATTTAAAAGTTCTTAAGTTCTGCCCCAGTGTCCTAGGGAGCTTGATTCCTCTCATGACTCTGTATGATTGCACTTATATAAATTTCAATGAAAAAGCTAATCAATGGACTTGAGAGATAGTTTAGTCAGTTGCTTGCTTCAAAAGCATAAAGACTGAAGTTGAACCCATAGAACCCATGTAAAAATCCAACTGTGGCATGCATTTGTAATCCCTGTGCTAGGGAGGAATAAACAGAACTCCTGAGGCCCATTGGCAAACCAGCCTTGAATAATTCTCAGATCTACATCATACTGAGATATCATGATTCTAAACCAAGGTGGATAGTACCAGATAATCATCACCTGAATTGACTTGTGCCCTCCACATATGTCAACATGTATTAGTTGCCTTCTACATGTGTCAACTGGCATACACATGTACACACATTGTGGTACTTTGAATAGATTTGGCCCCCATGGATTCATGTGTTTGAATGCTTTGCTCACAGGGAATGACACTATTAGGAGGTGAAGCCTCGTTGGAGTAGCTGTGTCTTTTTGGGAGGACTTGTGTCACTGTGGGAGTGGGTTTTGAGGTCTACTTTCTTAAACTCTACCTAGTGTGGAATTCTTGTCTTCTCCTGGTTCCCTGCAAAAGACACTCTCTTCTTGGCTACCATCAGATAAAGATGTAGAACTCTTGGTTCCTCCAGCATCAAGTCTGCCTGCTTGCTACCATGTTTTCCAGCATGGTGTTAACCAGCTTCATTAAATGTTTTCCTTTATGAGAGCATGCTCTGGTCATGTTGTTCCTTCATAGTAATGAAATCCAAAGACACACACACACACACACACACACACACACACACACACACACAAAGAGAGAGACACAGAGAGACAGAGACACAGAGAAACAGAGACACAGAGAGAAGAGAGGTACAGACAGAGTCAGAGACAGAGAGGCAGAGACAGAGGTACAGAGGGTTTGTGGTTTCAGAGCCCTGAAGTGTGGACAGCTTTAAAAATAGGGAAAGTAGTGATGGGAACGGAAAAAGGGGGATCAATGAGCACTGCTAATGCCATTGCTTCCTCTGAACAGTGGCATTCCAGGTATACTCAGTTTGCAGTGATGCATGATTCTTTGTCTATGTACAATCTCCAAGGACTTGATTTGATGTGAGGCAGAAAAGGCATTAAAGACATGAGGACACAAAGACATGTAGAAAGAAAACTGATGTTGGGTGGTCTTGGCTCTCAGATGGAGAAACAATAGTATCCTGGAAGCTCAGAATGCTTATGAAATACAGTCAGACAAGGAGGCAGAGTTATTGCATACAGATGAACAAGGATGTGGCATTATTACACATAAAGAAGGAGGCAGTGTTTATGAGGTACAAATTGACCAAGGAGACAGACTTAGCCAAACTTAGTAGGCACAGTTTATGTAAATTTCCAGAAGAAAAAAGGCTATGCTTGATATTTTCTGTATGCACCACTAGCATGCACAATATACCAGAAATAATCCCTTGCCATTTCCTTCTGGGGCTCATTGCCAGAGGAAATGTTTTGCCATTCCTCCATGGATCTGAGACTATGGGTTTGTTGACATGGCCATGACAATATCAGTGATACACATTCATGCAGAACTTCTCTCATACAGAAATTTCCCTTGCTTTCTCCAGAATGAATCATATACCTATGATCAATGTACTTTCCTATATATTTATTAGATTTCATTGCAAATTAAATTTAAAATTAAAATACAAAGTCAAAATAATAATTGCAGACATCTCAAGTGTATATTTTGAGGGTTGGATAAAAGAAAAACAAATTTGCCTTTGTTAATCCTCTGAAATATTTTCACTACGAGGCTTTGGTATCCCATTTTTTCTATTAGTGATTACCAGCATGAAAACCCCATGAATAGAAATGGTAACATTTTTTATCCTCCTTCAACAAGTGCAAAGTGAGTAAGAAAAACACATATGTTTTATCAAGTAATTTTTGATTGTCCTGATAATCTGTTGCTTCCAAAAATCTTTTTTATTAGATATTTTCTTTATTTACATTTCAAATGCTACCCCAAAAGTTCCCTGTACTCTCTCCCAGCCCTGATACCCTACCACCCACACCCTGCTCCTTGGCCTTGGCGTTCTCTTGTACTGGGGCATATAAAGTTTGTAAGACCAAGGGGCCTCTCTTCCCAATAATGGCAAACTAGGCCATGTTCTGTTACATATGCATCTAGAGACATGAACTCTGGGGGTACTGGCTAGTTCATATTGTTCAACCTATAGGGTTGCAGATCCCTTCAGCTCCTTGGGTACTTTCTCTGCCTCCTCCATTGGGGTCCCTGTGCTCCATCCAATAGCTGACTGTGAGCATCCACTTCTGTATTTGCAAAGCACTGGCATAGCCTCACATGAGACAGCTATATCAGGGTCCTTTCAGTGAAATCTTGCTGGCATATGCAATAGTGTCTGGTTTGGTGGGGTAGTCCTTGGATGGTCCATCCTTTCGTCTGACCTCCAAACTTTGTCTCTGTATCTCCTTCCATAGTTATTTTGTTCCCTATTCTAAGGAGGAATGAGGTATCCACACTTGGATCTTCCTTCTTCTTGATTTTCTTGTGTTTTGCAAATTGTATCTTGGGTATTCTTAGTTTCTGGGCTAATATCCACTTATCAGTGAGTGCATATCAAGTGACTTCTTTTGTGATTGGGTTACCTCACTCAGGATGCTATCCACCAGATACATCCACATGCCCAAGAATTTCATAAATTCATTGTTTTAAATAGTGAGTAGTACTCCATTGTGTAAATGTACTACATTTCTGAATCCATTCCTCATTTGAGGGACATCTGGGTTCTTTCTAGATTTTGGCTATTATGAATAAGGCTGCTATGATCATAGTGGACCATGTCTCCTTATTATCAGTTGGAACATCTTCTGGGTATATGCCCTGGAGAGGTATTGCTTGATCTTCTGGTAGTAATATTTCCAATTTTCTGAGGAACTGCCAGGCTGACTTCCAGAGTGGTTGTACAAGATTGCAATCCCACCAGCAATGGAGGAGTGTTCCTCTTTCTCCACATCTTTGCCAGCATCTGCTGTCACCTGAATTTTTGATCATAGCCATTTTGACTGGTGTGAGGTGGAATCTCAGGTTTGTTTTGATTTGCAGTAACCTGATAATTAAGGATGTTGAACATTTTTTTCAGGTGCTTCTCAGCCGTTTGGTATTCCTCAGTTGAGAATTCTTTGTTTAGCTCTGTACCCCATTTTTAAAGGGGGTTATTTGATTTTCTAGAGTCCAGCTTCTTGAACTCTTTGTATATATTGGATATTAGTACCCTATCAGATTTAGGATTGGTAAAAATCTTTTCTCAGTCTGTTGGTGGCCTTTTGTCTTGTTGACAATGTTTTTTGCCTTAGAGGATCTTTGCAATTTTATGAGGTCCCACTTGTCAATTCTTGATCTTACAGCATGTACTGGCTATTTTTGTGTCAACTTGACACAGCTGGAGTTATCACAGAGAAATAAGCTTCAGGTGAGGAAATGCCTCCATGAGATCCAACTGTAAGGCATTTTCTCAATTAGTGATCAAGGGGGAAAGGTCCCTTGTGGGTGGGACCATCTCTGGGCTGGTAGTCTTGGGTTCTATAAGAGAGCAGGCTGAGCAAGCCAGGAGAAGCAAGCCAGTAGAGAACATCACTCCATGGCTTCTGCATCAGCTCCTGCTCCCTAACCTGCTTGAGTTCCAGTCCTGACTTCCTTGGTGATTAACAGCAGTATGGAAGTGTAAGCTGAACAAACCCTTTCCTCCCCAACTGTTTCTTGGTCATGATGTTTTGTCCAGGAATAGAAACCCTGACTAAGACAAATCGACCCATTGCTGTTCTGTTCAAGAATTTCCCCTATGTGCCCATATCTTCGAGGCTTTTCACCACTTTCTCTATAAATTTCAGTGTCTCTGGATTAATGTGTAGTTCTTTGATCCACTTAGACTTGAGCTTTTTACAAGGAGATAAGAATGGATCAATTCGCATTCTTCTACATGCTGTCAGTTGTGCCAGCACCATTTCTTGAAAATGCTGTCTTTTTTAGACTGGATCATTTTAGATCTCTTTTCAAAGATCAGGTGACTACAGGTATATGGATTCATTTTTGGGTCTTTATTCTATTACATTAATCTACCTGTCTGTTGCTGTACCAGTACCATACAGTTTTTATCACAATTGCTCTGTAGTACAGCTTGAGGACAGGCATAGTGATTCCACCGGAGGTTCTTTTATTGTTGAGAATAGTTATCGGTATCCTAGTTTTTGTTATTCCAGATGAATATGCAAATTGCCCGTTCTAGCTAAGTGAAGAACTGAGTTGGAATTGTGATTGCTTTCAATAGGATAGACATTTCACTATACTAATCTTGCCAATCCATGAGTATGGGAGATCTTTCCATCTTCTGAGATTTTCAATTTCTTTCTTAAGAGACTTGAAGTTCTAATCATACAGATATTTCACTTCCTTAATTAGAGTCACAGTGAGGTATTTTATATTATTTGTGACTATTGTGAAGGGTGTTGTTTTCCTAATTTCTTTCTCAGTCTGTTTACCCTTTTTGTTGAGAAAAG
>LR752094.1:12898-109095 GCA_902729485.2 Mus minutoides | reverse complement strand
TTGAGAGTGTGTAAAGGAACATGGGAGACGTGGGAAGGTAAGAAGGGAGGGGGAAATTATATAGTTCCATAGTCCATTGGCCTAACGCTGCTTGGATTCTAGTGCTAATACAGGTTCCTCAAGACATGGTTGCCCCAGAGATGAGAGAGTCGACAGATAGTCCCAAGTGATGCTAAGTGACCTTGCCCCAAGTTATTTCTGACTGGTGAATAAAGATGCCAAGAGCTAATAGCTAAGCAGAAGAGACATAGGCTGGGTTTAGAATTCCTGGGCTGGAGGTTGGAGGAGAACCATGAGGGAGAGAAGAAGGTGAATGGAGGAGAAGCTGACATGGGTTAGATGAGTTCAAGAGAACATGGCCCTGAGGTCTGGCCAATGGAGATAAAAGCAGCCCAGATGAAACATAATAAGTATTAACTCAGGGTTATCAATAGGAAAGTAGATTCTAAAAGCATAGAGGTAGATATCTGTTCAGTTCTGTTGCTGTTTAAAAGGCTTATTGTAAATAATAAAAGTCATGTGTCTTTTTACAGGAACTGACTGAGCAATGCTGGGTAGAAACCCTGGATTGGGATTAAAAAGTTCTACAACATAGTACTATTTCAACTAAGACATAGTTAAGAAAACACACAGAGAGACACAATGAGATTTGCTATACATCTACTAGGAAGGCAAGAGACAAAAAGAAAAGATTAAACATTAAATGCTCCTGAGGATGTGGAAACTGGAAACTCTAACACTCTCACATACTGCGGGTACAAAATGGTATAATTATTCTGGAAAACAGTTTGGTAATATCTTATAAAACTACACATTCAATTGCCATACATTCACTAGACCCTTGAACATTTATTCTAGAGAAATTGAGATGTATGTTAACATAAAAAGAACATAGTGAATGACTATAGCAGCTTCAAGCATGGTAACCAAACCCATAGCTGGTCTAAAACATTGTAGTGCACAGAAGACTCAGCAACAGAGGGGAAACTACTGTCCAGGAAAGGATTATGAATGAGACAAGCCAACCCTAGAGGATTCTATGCTATGGATCTGTTTATACAATAATTTTAATGACAAATGTTATACATTAAACTTAGTGGTTTTCAGAATGGAGCACAGAGAAACGGGGTTATGGTGAAAAGATTGGTATAGCTTGCAGTGGGAGCCTTGTCAGGGCAAAGCTCAATGTCTGGACTGTTGTATGCACAAAACTACACATTAGACAAACCTGTAGAGAACTAGTTATACACATGATCCTAGTAGATTCTGTCGGGCTCAGTGTCCTGACTGTGAGCCTGTATTGTTTCATAAGATGTTGCCACTGGAATAAACTGAGTAGAGGGTGCATGAAATATTTTTGTTATAGTTACTACATACTGTTTTTGAGTCTAAAATTAGTTTAATAAAATTTTCATTAAAATTGTTCATGCTCATATATTGATAGTAAAAAACTATACATATTTCAATTATCCCGAAATATTCTAACTATCCCAATACCTACCCCAGAGCCAATGTCTCAACAGGACAGCTGATATTAGAAAGTCCTGACCTTGAGTCTGTATTTCATGCTTGAATAAGTAGGCTGGGCACCAAGAATAGCAACCTCAGAACTGAAGACATGGTGGAGAAAGTATCATGACAAAGACACTATGTAAAATAGAATCCCAGGCCTGGTAAAGTGTGTGTGTGTGTGTGTGTGTGTGTGTGTGATTGTGTGTGATGTATTGATAATTTAAAACAAGATAAATTTAATAAAATACAATTGGGCTACAGATATCTTGGCTGAACTTTCATGCATGAGACAAAATTTTCCAGGATCTATTTCCCAACATCTGGCTCTGAGAGCCTATGTTCTCTTCTGGGTATTCCAGTGGGAGAAGGCTACAACTCCTTTCCAAAACTTCAATCTTCCTTCCCTCCAATTTGGACTTTTAGTTAATGTAATCTGATGAGTCGGTCCACACCTTCCCATCAGCATAGGTAACACAGACCAGTTATCACTTCCTCTGGGCACTGACAGCAGCTTATACAGACTAACCCTGGAAGCAGCTCTGGGAAGCCATTCAATTCTTAATTTTAGAGTTACTGAGAGGCTCTCCTCAGGCTTTGATGTTGCACATAGTTTAAACCTAATGTGTGTGTGTGTGTGTGTGTGTACATACATATACACATATATACATGTACATATATTTCCACCTAGGCCAGGGCAAAGGCACTTTATGATTGTCACACACCATGGGCATGAAGACCACATCTAGACCTTTCAGATGAATAGATTTAGAGTTGAACCTACTCACCTAGGCCCTTTGCAAACTAGAAATTGACTTGTGGGAACTCAGCTGAAAGGCACAAAGCACACGTGACTGACAGCACAAGTCCCCACAGCCTAGCTTAAGCCATCTGAAATGAAGATGGAGAAATCTTCTCAGCCACAAATCTTGAAGCTTGTCGTTTCCCGGTTTCCTATAAATGTCAACTTAAAACCAGTGACTGCAACCTTTCAGGGATTCTTTTGCTTGGATTGGCTCCAGTAGATTTTCTGAGTACTCACAGAAGGCTAAAATACTGAAGACCCCCCCCCCACACACACACACATATCTATCCCACACAAGAAGTGTTGTTAATGTAACACTGCATGACTACAAATAGAACCTTAAAAAGCATGATGTTCCAAGTAGTTAACAACCTATTACCCTTTATGGGAGAAAAAAAAAAAAAACCTGAGCAAATGGTAAAGGTATTGATTTATGTAAATCAATGTTGGGCTTTTGGTCTAGAATCAGCCCAGCTTCTTTGGTTTGCCATAGAATTTGGGGGGACATGTGTGTGTGTGTGTGTGTGTGTGTGTGTGTGTGTGTGTGTGTTTATGAGTATGTAAAGACTCATGTCTTCTCAACCACTAAGGAAACCTGTATCTTTCTAAGTTGTCCTATTGGATATTTAAATGCTTAGGATATAGGATGACATAGACAGAAATGGTTGTAAACTAAACGGACTTCCTAGAATCCTCCCTGGCTCCTGAATAGCTAGTATTCCTGAATAAATAAGGAGTCCACCAGTGGACTGCACTTTGAATGAATTAGCTCACTCAATTAAAAAGCAATGCTATAAAGAGACATGAGTAGCCAAAGGTATTATTTCTATTTCAAAAGTATTGTTTCTTGTTTTGTTTTGTTTTGTTTGTTTGTTTGTTTGTTTAGTTTTTTGAAGCAGGGTTTCTCTGTGTATCCCTGGCTGTCCTGGAACTCACTCTGTAGACCAGGCTGGCCTTAAACTCAGAAATCCACCTATTTTTTTTAAGTCAAAAATGATAAAGTCTACCAGGCAGGAGGAATTTCTATTCCACTAACTATGCAGAGGATTTTCTGCTACACATACAAACCTTTCACTCAGCAAAGCAGAATGAACAAAGCAGTCCTTTAGAAAGCTGACCCAGAACACCTCACAGAAAGCTCCGAGTTCCATGGATTCCTGAAACATCCCCCTTCATACAGATGTGAGACTCTGGTGCCTCGGCGTGAGCACGCATTCACCAGAAGTCCTCACCAGCAGCTGGCCACAGGGTGTGCTAGCTTCGGTGCATCCCTCCAGCCTGTTCGACACATGTGGGAACATCTTGGGATTCAGATTTCAGTTCCCCTGGCAGCGTACCCAGACGTCAGTTTGTTGAATCAAATTGCAATTCGACTTTTACATTTTTAAGAAACTACAGTGTGATTTCCACAGTGACTGCCACTGATTTACTCCCTCACCAGCTGCGTGAAAAAGGTCTCTGATTTTCTTCTTCTTTCTAGCACTTACACTTAGTAGCTGCTTTTCTTTTGATAAAAGCCATTGCCACATGTGTGAAGTAGTATTTTAGTGTGACTTTGACTTGCATTCCCCTGATTACTGAGGCTGTCTGCTCTTTTAATATATGTATTGGCCACTCTTGTGTCTTTAGATAAAAGCCTATTAAAGCGATTTACCCAGTTTCTTAAATTATGCTTTTTGGGGATTTTCCGTCCTCTTTCTTTTGCTAGAGAGTTGCAGTTCCACAGATACGATGGTCTGCAAGCATTCTCTCCCATTGCTTTGCTTGCCTTTTGCTTCCATTGCAATCACTTACCATGTGCATTGAAGTCCCGTTCATCCTCCCCCCATGGCTTTCCCAAATCCCAAACTACATTGTTCACCCAGGACTATCTCATGTAACTCTACAGTTAGTAATGTCATGGCATTAGTACCCGTGGAGCACAAAGTGAGCTGGAATCAGCAGTTCTGGAAGCTGTGACTTAGGTTTTCTATCTGTAAGTTGAGGTTAGCAAGATGTGTCTAACATAGAACCCCACATACAATAAATACCAATTAAATGTTAACCCCATACTTCCCCAAAGCCTACATTCTCTTTTAAACTAACAATGCCTTCTGCCTACCCAATTCCCCAGACCTATCTTTTCTTTCTCTTCCTCAGTTTCTTAAGTCTGTTTATTTGTATTTCTTGACTATTTCTAGATGCTGCTTGTTCTTCTTGAAATACCCCCATTCTTCCCATTTACTGTATTAATTTCCGGCCTCTTATCACTGGAGCAAGCAATGCTTGGCAGATTTCTCTGCTCTAAAGTTGCTATTAGTCAAATTGTAATTAGTGAACACTTCATGAGGAGACACTGAAATTATTAAATTATTAAGAGCTCTTGTTTCTCATTATTTGCTTTACACATAGTCTCAGTTAAAATGGGCGATCCTTGCTTTCCAAACTATGGCTTTGCCGAATAATTTTTTTCTTTACCATTTTATTTATATTTGTGAATAAGAATCCCATGGTAAGTAACAACTATCTCATCACCATCATTTTTAAAGTGCTGTGTTTGTAAAATATGAACACTTATTTGTACACTTATTTTATTGGGTAGGTTATAACTCCATCTTTTCATTTGTTTTTGGTTTATTGATTAAGTGGGCTGAGCTTTGGTTTCTGGGGGCTCACTGAATTTGACCCTCTAGGCTGTCAACCTGGTTCACACTCTTGCTGTCTGGTTCCAGACTCTTTTTGTGTTTTCTATGCCAGCCCTGGAACTAGACACTTCTTTTGCATAGGAGTTTCTTTGCATAGAGAATGACATTAGAACTCGTTATTCTACTGCCTTTGCCCCTTTAACCTATCCAACCAGTGTGTGCCATCACAATTGACAAGAAGAGCATTAGAAACCAAGATCTGTGTGCTAGATATGTTCATGTTACTGAATGAAAACAAGCTTCTTTCTCAGCCAAAAACCAGGGAAAACACACACACACATACATGCTCATTTTCTATAATGTGTATATTCTGTGTGTGTGTGTGTGTGTGTGTGTGTGTGTGTGTGTGTAATGCCACGTCATCAGTACCCATCTAGCACATGTGAGCTGGAAGCAGCAGTTTCAGATGATGATCGGATGTGACATCAGTATTCTGTTTGTAGAGTGAGGTTAGCAAGGTGTGTCTATCATACAACTCAGCAAACAATAAGCACCAAATAAATGTCAACTCCTTGCTCCCCCAAAGCCTACACTCTCCTTTGAGCTACCTTTGTCTTTTGCCTACCCAACACCTCAGCTCCTCCTCCTTCTCTCTCTCACTCTCTCTCTCTTTCTCTCTCTGTTCCTATCTACATAGTTTTTTATATATATGAATCTATGCTATCACCTCTGATTCTCATCCATCACCAAACAGATTACTCAAGAATCCTCCTTTTCTTTGTATTTCTGTTCTTTGCTGTTGCCGCCCCCATTCTTGATATCTACAATATATTTACTAATTTTCCTAGCCATTTGGCACTTTAGGTTTTAGAATTGCTAACTGACATCTCTGCACAAAAGCTAGTCTACTGACTGGAGAACACTGTTTATATATATCTTTCTTTTGGCTTCACAACACAGTCAGAACTGCTTGAAATTAGGTGAGTTCTTTACTGCTCTGTGCTAATGTGATTTATTTATAGTGCAGTTAGATGTGTCTGCTCCTGTTTGTTTTCCATTTTCACTCAAACAATATCCTGATGTGTTTTAATTGCTTTTCTTTTCTTTTTTTGAGAATGTAAAAAAAAAAAATACTGTGTGGCTGTTGAACTCAAACTTATCCACAAATGTAGAATTATATTCAAAGAGGAAAAGAGTATAATTGAATTGTAGGATAGTTTAACAAGAGGTCTGTATAGAAACTTAAGCTATATGGAAATTAATCTACCATAAAAACAATCATAAAACAAGTATTGTGGTTTTTTTGGGTGGGGGGAAGGTACGATGAGAGATTCACACAAATCAAACCTTAGATTCTAGTCCTTCCCACTGACACTGAGAGAATCTTTTAAACTCTCTGAAGATAATTCTTCATTCTTAAATTGTGGTTCTTCTCTTTCTTTTTGTGGTTATATAAATATTTTATTACTCAACCACAAATTTTAAACTGATGTGCTGAAGACCAAGTAAAATGAACTTAATATCTTAAAACTCTTGCAAAGGAAAATACTTCTAGCATGATCCCTGAAACAGGTCATAGTTGCATCTTCAAATTTCATAATAGTTTTTTCTAATTCATATTCAGTTGCTAATGTTTCCTTTAATAATCTTTAATTATCATTTTACTTATGGCACCTTCCATCTGTCTTTCTTTTTTCACTGATTAATTTATGTATTCACTTTACATCCCCCAAGTCAGCCCCCCTCTCCTTCTAGTCTCCCCCCTCACAGATCCTCCCTCCATTCCCCCTCTCTGAGAAGGAGAACATCCCCTGGGTATCACCCCTACTCCTGGCACATCAAGTCACTGCAGGACTCAAACAAAATCCTGATGTGCTTTAATTGCTTTTCTTTCTTTCTTTTTTTCTTTTTTCTTTTTTTTTTTTTTTTTGAGAATGAAAAACAAAACAAAACAAAAACTGTGTGGCTGTTGAACTCAAACTTATCCACAAATGTAGGTGCATCCTCTCTCACTGGGGCCAGACAAGGTTGCCCAGTTAGGGGAATGGGATCCACAGGCAAGCAACACACTCAGGGACAGCCCCTGCTCTAGTTGTTGGGGGATCACATGAAGATCAGCTGTACTGCACATCTGCTACATATGTTTAGGACTCCTAGATCCAGCCCATGCTCACTTTTTGGTTGGCAGTTCAGTCTGTGTAGTCCCCAAGGGTCCAGGTTAGTTGATTTTGCTGTTCTTCCTGTGGAATCCCTATCTTATTAAGGTACCTCAGTCTTTCCCAGAAGTATGTTGGAAAGACTCCTAGCAGTTGGAATATGGAACCTCAAGTGGTCACCTCCTGTAGCCAGGCAGGACCCCCAGCAGAGAGATAAGGATACCAACCTACCCACAAAAGTTGTGACCAAAATTTGTCCTGTCTAAAAGAGATGAAGGCAAATGGATGGAACTAGAACAGATCATCCTGCCTGAGGTGACCAGACCCCAAAGGGCATGGATGGTTTGTCCTCACATATAAGTGGATATCAGCCACTTCTCCTCAATACAATCCTCAGACCCAAAGAAGTCAAATAATAAGGAAGGCCCAAGTAAATATGGCTGACTCTTTCTCAGAAGGGGAAATAAAATAGGAGTTGGATAGAGGGAGGGAACTGTGTGGGAGAGGGGTGGGGAGAGGAAGATCAGGTAGAGAAAGAACAGAAATTGTCAGTGGGGGAACATCTTTCGAATGTGCCAGGATGGCAGAGATGAGGCCCCATGGTGCCTAAGGGGGTGACTCTAGCTGAAACTAGTCTAGCAATGGGGAATATGGTTTCCAAAGTGACCACTTCCTATATCTAGGCAGGACTCCCAATGGAATGATAAGGATAATAACCCATCCACAAAGTGTTCAACCCAAAATGTGTCCTGCCCATAAGATGTGTAGGGACAAGGGTAGAGCAGGGGCAGAGAGAATGGCCAATCAATGACTAGCCCAAATTGAGACCCACCTCATAGACAAGAACTAATCCCTGATACTGTTGATGATACTCTGTTATTCTTGCAGACAAGAGCCTAACCTAACAATCTCCTGAGAGGCTTCATCTAGTAGTGGATGGAAACCAATGTAGAGACCCACAGCCAAACATTAGATGGAGCTCACGGAGTAATATGGAAGTGTTCTTTTCTTCCTAACAGATATAACAACATCATGAAAAGTTTCATGTACACATGAGAAATTTGAATGTGACATCAGAAACATCCTCGATGGTTTGTGGGTGGAATAAAAATCACTGGTACCCTAAACAGCCCATTTCTCTGGCATTGAATGGAAAGTATGATGAGCTTGTATGCAGCTGATATTGAATGCAGTTCCTGTGACTGAAGTAGCTGGTTGAGGAGGCCCAGGTCATAAAATGGGCTCTCACACAGCACTCTGGAAGAGTGCCATGCTTCTGTTTTCTATTCCCAAATAACAAAGTCTTTATGAAGCATTCACCATGGATAAGTCATGTGCTTACAATGAAAGGACCACACCAAACAATAGTGACACAGTCCTTTGGAGCTTGACCCTAATTGAAAAGAGGTAAGACCAAGGAAATGGTCCAACTGGCAAAATGCTTGCTGTCCAAACAGGAGGACCTGAGCTCAGATTCTCAGTGATCATGTAAAAGGTCAGTGTTGGCTCTGTACACCTGGAATCCCAGCACTGAGAACATGGAGATGAGACCTTTGGTGTATGCTGGCCAGGATGTATAGCTGAATCAGTGAGATCCAGGTTTATTGAGAGACCTTATATCAAAAAATTAGGTAGGGAGTGACAGAAAAGTTACATGACATCAGCATCTGGTCTACACACATACACATACATCACACACATGAAAAAAAAGTAAAAAAGGAAAAAAAGCCAAGTGAGAAAAACAGAACTTAAATTAGAGGCTAGTATATGCACTATAAAACTCAGAAAGTAACTGCTTGAATAAACAATAGTAGAAGCATGTGTTTTAAACAGGATGATCATCTTGGATATCAGATCCAAGAAAACTCACTATTGAGAGAGTGACATTTGAGTTGGAGTCCAGATGAGGAGCCCGTGTACCTGTACAGACAGAGTCCTCCCACTGCAGGAAGGACTGTCAAAGGTAGACACAAAGCTCCACCTGGTCTAGAAACTACTGGAAAGATTGCCCTGCACGTAGTGAATTCGGACAAGCAGCCTAAGAGCCGACCTTGACTAGACAGCCAGGGTCAGGTGACACAGCTAGATCAAAAGCAACAGAGAACCACACTTTAGAAATAGTGTGGCCATTTCTACCTCTTCTCTCTTGCCCTTAAGTTTCAATCACAAGGACCTTTAATCTCAGCACTCTCCAGACAGAGTCAGGCAGAGCTATAAGTTCAAGGCCAACCTGGTCTACAGAGCAAATTCCAAGACAGCCAGGACCACATAGAGAAACACTGTTTCAAACAGAACAAAACAAGAAAAGATTCAATTAAAACTGTTACTTCCTCCACTTTCAAATAATACCATCTCCAGAGATGGTGCCCAGATGTCAATTTTCACACCCACATCCTAACCTGGACTAATTGGCCCCATTTGGTTTTTTTCACAGAACATTGAGTCTGACCCCTTTCCAACACCACAATTTCCCCATCCAAATGAACATAGAACTTTTCAAGACAGTATGTAACTGATGCCTCCCAAAGGGAGGTATCTTCTGCCTGGCTGCTCGATATCATAGAACGGTTTCTAGCTGACTAGCCATTTTTGCTTCCTTTCCAAACACATGTGGACTATTTTGGATCCACAAATGGCTCAGGATGCTCCAAATTAAAGTCTTGGTGAGGTCCAGCTGGCCCGGCGGGGACTCCAGACCTCAGGATCTGTGCAGCACAAACAGACCTCAGTACTTTCCAAACCCACTGCAGGCTCCAAACACTACTCCCTGCTGTCACTCTTCTGAAAAAAATGGAACCGTGTCAACAAATACACAAGCGCATCCTTCCGCAGTTGAGAAATGTACAAATGGAGCCAATAATTAAATACAACCGGTGATTTCCTCACATGTCCTTCCGGCATCCTTTCTGAAAATGTCTGCAGGTTTAGGTTTGTTCTTATTAACATGACTCTGACTCTCCCTCTCCGAGAAACAGTTACCATTTAGTACAAAGAATACCACGACGAGGACCAAAGCAACCAAGATCCTCATCCATGTTTTGTTGCTTAGCACTACCTAGTGCCTCTGGATATTTTCACCAGCTTTGATTTTACCCTGCCTCAGTTCCTCATCTATAATAGGATGATATATCAGAGCTCATATTTCTGGGATTCTTTTCAAGTTTTGTTTTTTAATTTAAAATGTCTTCAAAAAATGTATTTTAATCATATTCTTTCCCTTCACTAACTCTTCCAATCCTACCCAACCAACTCCTCTCTCTCTCTCTCTCTCTCTCTCTCTCTCTGTTGGAAACAACAACAACAACAAAAGCTGCAACAAACAAAACACCAATAGGACAAAAAATACCAAAACAACACAGAACAAAAATTAGACACAAAAATAACGGAGTGAGTTTTGTGTTATCCAACTACTCCTGAGCATGGGGTCTGTCCTGGAGGAGAGTTGATATGTGCTGTGACACGCCATTGGAAAAAAAAAAAAACAACAGATTTCCCGTAGCCCATCAGGTATTAGCTGAAAATAGCTTCTTGGTTAGAAGTGGGACTTTGTGTCCACTTCCCCTCTCAGTGCTGAGACTTTGTTTGGTTTGAGCCCGAGTAGTAGTTTTATGGGTGTATCTCAGTCTCTGTGTGCTCATATGTGTATCAGTCTTATGGTGCTTTATAAGGATTAAATGAGTTGAAGCATAGAACTGGAATTGGGTATACAACAAACACTCCATTGGCATTGATCTAACAGGACTAGAGAGATGGTACTGCTTGCAATGTGCTTTTTCCATAAACAGAAGTCTTCGCATATAAAACCACTTGTTGCACGACTCACAATCCCAGCAAAGCAGAGGCAGTAATAGGAGGATCTGTAGGGCTTGCCCGCTAGTGTTTGGATCTGAATTGCTGAGCTCCCAGTTCCATGAAGGACCCTGTTTCAAAAAATAAGGTGGAGAATGATCAAGGAAGAGATCTAATATCAGCCCTGGGCTTCCCATACAAATTCACACACACACACACACACACACACACACACACACACACACACACACACACAGAGAGAGACATGAATGCATACAACAGCACACAGACACATACATTTAAAAGCTGGAATAAAAAAAAATGGAAAAAATGTTAAAGAACTGATCTAACAAAAGTTGGCTGGAAAAAGAAAAGATACAGCAGTCTAAAGGCAGAGCCTGGCTCTGAGTGAGGACAGTGGGTCTCAGTGTGTCTCCCGAATGCACAGTGTCCTGGCAGCAAATGTGTTTTCAAATGCTCTTGGGAGGAATTTTCCAAGGCAGACAATATAAGCTCAGGGATAAAAAGATCTGCACAAGGCAGAAGGGAAAAAGAGAAAGGTCTCTTTCATGGCAAATTTGCTTCCCTTGGGATGAAGGGATGATCTCAGTTATGTGTTTGTGTGTGAAATAACTTTACATGTGAAAGATAAGAAAGTTGAGGGGAAAACTTGGTATGGAAAGGTATGGGAAAAGTAAGGAACCACTTGACTGGGTAAAGAATGGAGGCAGCATGAAGTCTAGGATCACTGAAGTAGGTGAAGACCTGTGCTTATTCACCTAGAACTCGGGGAAGGATGGGACACTTGGAACTCCCAGCTCATGGGGTAAGAATTTTAGTCTCTCTTGCACAGTGTTCTTCTGCTGGGCACTAAGACTTTAGTCTGGCATTATGACTTGCAAGCTTGTCTGTGAAACCCTGAATATGTGTGGCTTGATCTACCTCATGGCAAGGCATGGCTCAGCCTCAATTGGAAAATAAGCTGAAGGCTTGGTAAAGACTTGTCTTGGCTTTAAACAACTTCTAACCAAATAACCCAAATTCTAAACCAGAGATGTAACGAAAGGCTCAAAATCTGAAGCTATATTAGGAGCGAGGCAGGAGGGCCAGAAGAATGATTGGAAATATGCAACCTCAGGAGATAGGAGGTGGCAGGACCCTCTAGAATGTACTGGAGACCTGGGAGGGGAGAGACTCTCAGGACTCAAAGGGAGGTACCTTAGATGAAATGCCCAACAGTGGGGAGAAGGAACATGTAGAGTTCCAGTAGCGAGAAAGGGCATCAAGTGGATGCCATCCCATAGTCAAAATCTCTGACCCAGAATTTTTCCTATCTAAAAGAACTGCAGGGACAAAAATGGAGAAGAGACTGGGGAAAAGGAGGTCCAGTGACCATCCCAACTTGGGATCCATATCAAGAGAGGCTCAAAGGCCTATGGTACATTCTACAGGGTCCCCACCTCCCACCTTCCATGGGTGCATAGCATTACTAATGCTATGGTATGATCACAGACAGGAGCTTACCATGGCTGTCCTCCAAAAGGCCCAATAAGTGGCTGACTGAGACAAACACAGATACTTATGTCAAACCAATGGACTTAAGTCAGGAGGCCCATGTGGTTGAATTAGGCAAAGGGTGGAAGAAGTTGAGGAGGAGTGTGACCCCATACAAAGACCAGTAGTGTCAACTAATCTGGACCCCTGAGACCCCACAGATACTGAGCCACCATCCTGATAGCACACACCAGCTGGTTTGAGGCCCCTGACACATACAGTAGAGGACTGCCTGCTTAAACCTCGGAGAAAGAAGAGGCACCTAACCTTGAGAGACTTGAGGCCCCAGGAAGTGGGAAGCCTGGCAGGGTGGCATGAGGGGAGGAGTAGGGGAACATCCAAGAAGAAGAAGGAGAAGGAGGTGGAGGAAGAGGAGAAGAAGCAGAAGCAGAAGCAGAAGCAGAAGCAGAAGCAGAAGCAGAAGCAGAAGCAGAAGCAGAAGCAGAAGAAGAAGAAGAAGAAGAAGAAGAAGAAGAAGAAGAAGAAGAAGAAGAAGAAGAAAAAGAAGAAGATTAAAATAAAAATTTGAAGCTGTAAGTGCTGACCTGATGCTTCGGAAACCAGGGAGTGGGCTCCCTGTGTTCTCAGTTTGGGGCTTAATGTGAAATGCTGCAGAGGGTACAGTCAGCATTATCAAAAGAGCCAATCATGAGCTATACTTACACCCTTTAGCCTACATTGTTTTTTCAAAATTGATTGTATATGGGGGTACAGTCAGCAATAGCAGCAAACACTATTAGCTGATTGCTAAAGAATTCCAATTCCAGGGAAACGCAAGCAGAACTCAGTAAATAGAAACCAATTGGGTCTTCATTAGTTTTCAAGTTTCATTGAGATTTAAAATATACACATTATCTTTAATAGTGTGTATTTAAAAAGCTCACCTGCAGAACCATTTGTTTTATGCTTTAAGTTCAGTGTTCAATAAATTAAATGAGCAAGTCAACACCATGTTCTGCTAGATAGCTTTGCTAACACAAGTATACAGGGCATGTTTAAGGCAGAAGGGCTACAAAGCTACAGTCTTCAGTAGGTTTAGTGTATTGAAAGTCTTAAGAGATCTTCAAACTGTGTGTTCCTTAGAGTAATACTAAGTCATAAGTTGAGAAATATGATTTGGCTACATCTTGGAGCTGACTATAGCTCCTCTGGGGAAAAAGTGGTGAATGCAGAGACTCTTAACTGATCAATGTGCTGAGAGACATGCTCTGCCTTACCCAGTACCTTTATCAACTTTCCTGGAAGACAGGGCATGAGGAAGAACGTCAGGCATGGAGGATAGGATGAAAGCCATGAATCACTGTGTTGTAGACAGGAACTAGTGAGGCAGTCATAGGATGGGGAGGGTGGAGGACGGCAAGGGTCAGCCATCCTGGGTAATTTTCATTCCAGGGGAGCAGCTACATCATCTACCCTGGTCATATCTCTCTTTCAGATGAGAATATGCTAGGTTCTACTAACCTGTGCTCCAGGCAGAGAAAACAAGAGGGAGTTGAAACTGCATGTTTATATTTAAGCTTTGAATTATTAAAACATTGGTCCCCCAGGTATCTTTGTTTCCTTTAAACAAGTTTATAAATGAAAAGCTGTAGACAGGAGTCAAACTAATAGCCTGCTGCTGGCAGTATGTTACATCTGAAGAGTGGGGAAGAGTTGCTTCAACATTGAAAATGGTTGTTTATTTCATGCTCATCATGTTGCCTTTTCAAGATAAGACCCTAAACTTAGAGAAATGCCATTGCTAAGAAATTTAAAAACATCGAATTATCTTTGGTACTTACTATTTATAGACAAAAGACCAACAAATTATTTCCTTATCTTGACAGTGCTTTTATATTGCTATAAAACAGGAAGGATGCTGGGATAGCTGGCCCAGTTCTGCATGTTCTGCGCTACTTACTGGGTCAATGGTGGTGTTAGAGTCCCTCATCACGGGTCAAATCAAATCATGTCAAGATGCCATCTATCTTTTGCACAAGCATGATGGTGTTAGCATTAGTAGCTGCTAATATATTCATGGAAATGATTCTATGATGAATGTTACCAATGATGCCATGGTAGTACATTATATTAAGTCATTTAGTGTATTAATTGTTGTTATCAATACAAATGCTTGAGAGATGATGAGTACTGTATTGTACATGGCCCCAGGATGCTCTATGGCTTCACTGTTCTGTTTAGTTTTGTGAGGTCATTATAATATATGAGCAGTGTGTTTGACTCTTTTCCACTCTTGCATTGTTGGTCATCATTTGATTGATCTTCCCTGTATAGTAGTTTCTATTTCCTTCCATACTTGGCTAAAGATTCTGAGAGATGTATAGAGCCATGAAACTGGATTTTTAGCCAGAAAAATTCTTAGTGTAGCAACAACTCTACCATGTATACTTTCCACTCCTCCAGCTAGATGCATGGCTTCTCACCACATATAACATTGACTTGGCAGAACCCAACTTGGCAAACTTGGACCAATGACCAGATGGGCCCTTCTTATTTCAGAATCAGAATTCTATTAGAAAGTTGACTGATCCCAAGTTCAATAGCTCAGAAATTAATGGGTCCAAAAGAAACCAAAAAATCAATTGATTCTGGTTAATTGCAAATAATATACTTTGAGCATAAAGCTTTCTAAAATATTATATTTCCTGACAAGCTTCTAAAAATCCTCTTCTCTTTGTCTTTGGTCTATTTTGGTACTTCATGCTTTGGCAAACTGAAATGATGCCTTTGTTAAATGGCACTTTATTATCACAGCTCAGAATTTTAAAGAACTAGTTTTACTAAGTGTTATTACTTTACTTGGCACAATAGTTACTTACATTTGCTCAGAATGATGACTTTTTATGGAGTTATAATTGAACAAATTGATTTCAAAAGCTAGGCTAAGCATGAAATGTTATTATTGACTTAAACCACATTTTATTTTGTGTGATATTATTAAATTTATTACAAAGAAAAGGTTGGGCTAACTCTGTGGAAGTGATGTCTTCAAAGTCATGTTGGTGAATAGGTATCTAGTCAATGACTAACAGGGCTCCAGACTTCGAGTCAGTAGAAAAGACAAATTTGGCAGTCTTCAAACTTCAGTGGTTTGGGGAGCCCTAAGGAGAGGGTAATCCACATGGACTCTCATTATGGAGAGAGATGGGAGAAGCATTTTTGGAACTCAGAGTTATTCCGAAGTTCACATGTACATTCCCTGTGAGCTAGTAACTTCTTTTCTATACATTTACTTTTAAAGTCACAAATAAATGATCAATTCCATTTGATACCAACAATAAAGTCAATGGTCAGACATCTGAAGAGGCTCTATAAACTGCAGAACCATCAATTTCCAAGACTCCATAGGAGGTTCATCTTGAAAAGTAGTTTTCAAAATCCCCTAACATAATATTTTTGCATACGATTAACCTTCCCCAACTGAGTTTTGTTACCTTTACTTACTGAAATCTGAATTAATACATGATCTTTTTGACATCTGTGAAAAGCAGAAATATGTCCAGTTACCTTAAAAGAAGTCTAAAGAGCAGGAGAGATGGCTTAGCAGTTAACATCACTTGCTGTTCTTGTAGAGGATTTGGGCTCAGTTTCTAGAGCACAGGTGAAGTCTCTTAACAGTGTGGCTCTAACACCCTCTTTGGTCTCTGAGGGCACAAAGCACACATGTGGTGCACATACTCACATGCAGGGGAACCACTCACACACATAAAATGAAATAAATATGTAAGGCGTTTTATCGGCAGACTTAAAAATAACTATTAAAATCATTGAAAATTGGTAGTGGTAGTCAACAAGAAATACTCATGGAGAGTGGGGGAAAGGGGAGAGTGTAAGTCTATTTCAGATGTTGAAATATTATTTGTTTGCTGTGAATATGGTGACCTTAGCCATCTGTGTCCACAGCATCAAACCCAATATCTTCATTAAACACATTTGCCAAACATTTCACAACAAAGTACACTGCTTATAACAACAAGCAAGCAAACATTCATGGTGGAAACTAGCCAGAGGTTTCTATAATTATAAATAATCCTCAGTACGGAGAAGAGAAGAGACTTTAGTTGATGGATGAGAATAGAAAACATTTTTCTAGCATCAATAATGTTGAGATTTTTGAATAGGCTCTGTTTAGCTTCCATTCCCTACCATTATATATATATATATATATATATATATATATATATATATATATATATATATAAAGTAAGCATGTAGTATACAGACTCTTAATTTTAAATTGATTTTTACTTATTACCCAACTTCATTTTAAGTGTTTCTGGAATCAGGATTATGTTTTCAAAATGTATTCCACGTTTATCTAGAACTAGGCCATCATGATTTAGCTCTTTGATGACCACCATCAACAGTGCAGGTAGAGCAAAGTCCTACTATTTTTTTCAATGCTGGAAACAACATAGTGTGAACATGTTTCTAAATAGTTTTAGACAAATCAGAACTAATTCTCTGTTTAAACCAGTGGAAATTAAATATTTCAGGAGAAAAAAACAAAAACAAAAACAAAACAAAACCAAGGCAATTCTTAATAGCCAGACAGAGAGTTGATAGATGGATAAAACCAATTTTGCCTCTGCTTTGAAAATCATCTTCTATCACCTCTTTGCAGGGAGTTTCTCTGCTCCTGCAATGTGAGCATCCTATGTGCAGTCTCTCATCCTGGCTCTAGAATCAAGGGAGATGACCTTTAAATGGAAAGCAAATAGAACCCTCACACAGTGCTGGTAAAGCGCCAAAGTTAACAAGAGCTGAACGTAGGACAGTGCAAGAGCTATGCATGTTCATCCTCCAAAATGTATATGTGTAGCCTCATAGTGATGTGTAATAAAACACAGATTGCATTAGCCATGTAGCCTAAACTACTCAATGCCTATCAACCTTAGGATAGAGAAATCAAAGATAGAGAACCCACACAGTATAATTTTCTATAAGAATGATCTGAAACATTGTCCAACATGACAGATAAATGTGAGAAAAATGTCAGACTAAGAAGAGGTGTTTTGAATGATTCCACTTACTTTAGGTATAAGCTAGTCTACTCTGTTGAAAGTCAGGCTGGTTGTTAGCTCAATGAGATGGATGTTCAGATGAAAGAGGCATTGTGATTCCTTGTGGATCGGGTTGGCCTAGTTGATACTTTTTAATCAAGATATAATTACACTGACCCCCCCAAAGCCCTCTCATTCGTTCTTCCTTTTCAAATTTATAATTTTCTTTTCCTTAATTATCCTTACATAAATGTGTAAATAAATGCATAGATACAACATGATAAGCTAGTTTAGTGTTGCTTGTGTGTATGTGATTTTAGGGTTGACAACTTGGTCTTGGTTTAAACAATTAGGTGGTACATCTCTAGGAAAGTATATTTTTTCTCTCTCTCTCAGCAGTCATTTTCTGTAATTCTTTACCTAGGGTGTGATCCTTGGAAATGTCCCATCTGCATTGACATGTCCTTGTTAAAGTCTTGTATAGACAGCCACATTCCTGAGATTTCATGGGTGTAGTTTCCCTGTCTTATCAGTCTTACAGCACACTTCTTGGTCCTCCAGCTCTTATAATCTTTTTTTTTAATCCTCCTTTACTTTTTTAAAATTTTTATTTGATATTTTCTATATTTGCATTTCAAATGTTATCCCCTTTCCTGGTTTCCCCTCAAGAACCCCCCTATCCCATCCCCCTCCCCTGCTTCTAAGCTGGTATTCCCCCCACCCACCCACTCCTGCCTCCCACCCTCAAATTCTCCTACACTGGGGCATGAGACTTCCCAGTACCAAGGGTCTGTCTTCCCATTGATGTGGGACAAGGCCATCCTCTGCTACTTATGTAGCTGGAGCCATGGTTCCCTCCATGTGTACCCCTTAGTTGGTGGTTTAGTCCTGGGAAGCTCAGGGAGCCGGGGTGGGGAGTGGGAGGGAGAGGTGGGATTGGTTGCTGTTATTGTTTTTCTTATGGGGTAGCAAACTTCATTCAGCTCCTTCAGTCCTTTCTCTAACTACTCCAAGGACCCTGTGCTCAGTCAAATGTTGTTTTTGTTGTTGTTGTTTTGTTTTGTTTTTGTCTGTATTTGTCAAGCACTGGCAGAGCCTCTATAGGAGACATCTATATCAGGCTCCTGTCAGCAAGCATTTGTTGAAATCCACAATATTGTCTGGGTTTGGTAATTGTATATAGGATGAATCTCCAGGTGGGGCAGTCTCTGGATGGCCTTTCCTTCAGTCTCAGGTCCACACTTTGCCTCTCCATATTTGTTCCTGTGAGTATTTTGATTTCCTTCTAAGAAGGATAGAAACATCCACACTTTGGTCTTCCTTCTTCTTGAGCTTGATATGGTCTGTGAATTGTATCTTGGATATTCCGAGCTTTTGGGCCATATCCACTTATGAGTGAGTGCATAACATGTGTGTTCTTTTGTGATTGGGTTACCTCACTCAGCATGATATTTTCTAGTTCAATCCATTTGCTTAAGAATTTCATAAATTCATTGTTTTTAATGGCTGAGTAGTATTCCATTGTGACAATGTACCACATTTTCTGTATCCATTCATCTGTTGAAGGACAGATGATTTTTTTCCAGCTTCTGGCTGTTATAAATAAGGCTGCTATGAACATAATGGAGCCTATGTCCTTCAGGGTTTGTTTGTTTTGTTTTGTTTTGTTTTTCAGTTTTCAAGACAAGGTTTCTCTGTATACCTCTGGATGTCCTTGAACTCACTCTGTAGAACTCAGAAATCCACCTGCCTCTGCCTCCCAAGTGCTAGGATTAAAGGCATGCACCCTCACCGCCCGGCTGTCCTTCAGTTTTTTAAAGAAAATTTTATACTGTGCTCTTAGCACTTACGATGCAATGGTTTTAAGTTGAATAAAAGAAAAGTACACAAACAAAAACCTATGTTAGTTCAACTCAGAAATACGCCCTGCCCCCATAGGCTCATGCGTTTGAACACTTGGTCTCTGGTTGTTTCTGCTGTTTGAAAAGGTTGTGGAAATTTGGGATATGGAGCTGTGCTGGAGGGAAATACATCCCTCAGGGCAAGCCTTGAGTTACAGCCTCGCTCTACTTCTGATTTACTCTCAGCTTCCTGTGTGTAGGGAAACATGATATCTTTCTTCCCCGGCCTTCCCTGCAATTACTGCTATCTAGCACACTGAAACTGTAAGCCAAAATCAATTTTTCAAGTTTCTTTTGGTGATAGGAATTTATTACAGCCACAGAAAAGTAGCTAACACAGCAACCAGCCAGCTAGTCACCACACCAACCAACTAACCACCAAACTATCCAACCGAACAAAAGCTCACACCCAGTCAGTGACCTGACCTGTGTGGTGAGATGAGGAGACAGGGCAAACAATGAGGACTGACTCCGCCTTTCCCTTCCCTGCAGTTCTGATGTGGATACAGTTCTGTGGCCTTTTAACTTAGTGCATCCTTTTTTCTTAAATCTGGTTACCCACCTGCTAAAGTGTAAAAGTTGGCATTTCCAAGGCTTTAGCCATGTACAAATATGTGAAAATACTGATGAAAGAGAACCTCATTCACAGCCATTCCTGTCCAAAGCAGAATGAGACTTTTAATCGGGCATCCTGAGCTGGGTGCCGTTCACTTTTTTGGGTCCTTTCCACAGCCTCTCCCTTTACCACCTGCCTCTTCCCTTATTTACTTTCAAAGAATAGCCTCTCCTGAGAGTGAACTCTGGCAGCTCAGCCTGCCTCTTACATTAAACTGGATTTCTTCCAGTGATCTTTGGAGTCTCCAAAGGTCTCAAACCAAATGTTGTGGTATCTACTCACCGGGATCCGAGCCTGGGATCTCATTACATAAACAATCGGCAAGATCAGTGGGTGAATATTGTTCTTTTCATTCTGCTGGCAAAAGAACATGATTTCTCCTGTGACCTGGCTTTGATAAAAATTTTTATTTTTTTTATAATTAGATGAAAGCACAACCCTGATCACAATGTTTCCCCTAGGGAAGAGCACAACGCTGTAACATGGCTAACACTGCAAGCACATTTCCACGAGGCTTAAATAATACATTCATATGTTTGAACTCAAAGAAATGTTATTATAACCAAAAAGGCATCTGAGAGTTCATAGTTCTTAATACATCTAATAATTATTTGCATTAGCTTTATGGCCTTCTACCTTGCTCTTAACCTAATAGGATAATATAGAGATAAAAACATCTATTTTAAGTCAGATGATCTTTAGTCCTAGCAGTGGCCATATCTGTTTGAGTCCACATGACTTGTGTAGGTCTCTTCACCTTTACCCTGGGATTCTATCTTCCAGGATTCAAGGTTCAGAGCAGTACAACATGTATGTAAGACCCAAAATCCTGGGCAAGGCAGAAATAATTAACACTTGTCAATGTTTTACCTAAGGCCCGCGCATGGTTGCCTGCAATATTTACCAGAGTCTTCACCTCTTCCTTTCCCTATTTTCCTCCACATTTGAAGATTACATTTAAGATGATTGACAGAGAAAAGGTACCTGGCTTCTTCAGACCTGAAGTGAGAAAGACAGGCACCTTTCCTAGCTGGAGTTACTGATATTTTATTGGGGGCTTTTGGACATTCTTTCTCCAGCTTTCCCCGAGCATGAGATATGGAGCTAGAGTGTGCAGTCATACATCTGTTCCTTTCCTGTGACCTAAAGTGGGATTGTGGACTGCTCTGGTGGATTTCAGTATAAATGCTCAGAGGTGGTCAGCGTCTTCTTAATTCAGAGGTTAAGGTGAGTGCTAAGACCCAGGAAACCTTCGGAAAGGAGAAACCATACAACGTCAACATTATACCACACTTCATCTTTGTGGACAATGAATATATGGAGATTTTGGAAGATACCTTATAGGTAAACCTATATATCATAAGTTATCTAGTTGAAATAGCTCCCATTACTAAGCATGATGCTGCGGGTGCAACTGGTAATAGTCCTATGAATGGTCAACATGTTTTGTTAACTCTGTGGTATGTGTGAGTTTGGTGGAACAGGTCATATATCACATAAGGAAAGACTGACTCAGTGTAACTACCTATGCCTGAATTAAAGCTAAGGCAGATTCAAGAATGGCTAACAGAACTGCAATAAGTGCAGTTAAAGCAGGTGTGAGTCTGATTGATGATAAACTAATGTAGCTTTCCCAGCTAAGTACAGAAGCAGATGGCTGAATTTTTCTATAGCTTTGAATTTTAAGCCCTTTTTTATTCTATTCTTTTTAGAGATGAAGTTTTCGTGTTTTAAATCTACTGCTTAAGAATTTCAAACATGCACAGATTGAATTTTAATCAAGTTCACCCCTATCCTTGCTCCTCCAACTCTTCCCATATTCCTACCGCCACCGTTCTCCCTCCAAACTTCATGTACGCTTTCAACCCACTGAGGTCCACTTAATAAATGCCTCCAGTATCTGCACAGGAGGATCCGCTGGAGCATGGGCAAGCTATCAGGGTTTGCATCCATGAAACAAACTGATGCCCTCCCTCCCCCAGGGACCAATGGCTTTTCTCTTAGCTGTGAGCTATTGGCATGAACTCCTTCCTCATCCATGCTGAGATCTTGGCTAGCTTGATTTTGTGCAGGTCTAATGAATGTAGTCATAGCCACCGTGAGTCACAGATCAGATCCAATAGCCTTGCCATACTAGGAAACATTATTTCACGGGAGTCCTATTGAGCCCATTTTAAAATATAAGGCTCATGAAACTGGAATTAGAGAGTCTGAACAGAAAATGGGAAAAATCTGATGATTTTCCAGCTAATGGAGAGGTTGAGGAGCACTGGGGCTCCACAGACCAACCCTTCCCTTCAGCTGCTAAGAATTAAAGCCAGCATAACGTCCTCTATTTCTTTATAGTAAATAAAACTGGAGAAACAAACTTTTCTATTGCTATTTTAGCAATAGAATGTACTATTCTATTGCTTCAGACCAAGCAAGAGTGTATCAACTGAACTTTCTGGACATGTATGTCACTGGAAGCCGTGCCTGAGGACTTCATAAATAGTTTAGTTTTCACACCTGGAAACTTGCTCATCAAAATTTGTTTCAAGCCCTTCACCTTGCTGAGCCCGCTGATGTAGAGCTACCACAGCATCAAAACATTCTTACCAGCAGAAGGCCTTTCCACACTTAGAACACCAACTTCAACATCTCCCAGTCCTCATCCCTAAAGCTCCATCAGAACCTTTCAAATCTCCTGTTGTGATGCTCCTGAGACTTACTGGACTCAGTGGGGGAGAATACACCTAATCCCATAGAGACTTGATGTGCCAGGTGAGGGAATACAGGGTTAGGGGGATGGGGGTCCCCCTCTCAGAAGCAAAGGGGATGGGTTGGGAGTAAGGACTCTGTGAGGCAAGGACCAGAAGGGGACAGTGTTTGAGATGTAATTAATTAATAAGATCCAGAATTTATTATGGGATGGGAGGAATTTCTTTTCTGGTCCAATCTATTTGGGGTTCTGTAGGCTTCTTGTATGTTTATGGGCATCTCTTTCTTTAGGTTAGGGAAGTTTTCTTCTATAATTTTGTTGAAGATGTTTATGGGCACTTTAAGTTGGGAATCTTCCCTCTCTTTTATACCTATTATCCTTTGGTTTGATCTTTTCATTGTGTCCTGGATTTCCTGGATGTTTTGGGTTAGGAGCATTTTGCATTTTACATTTTCTTTGACTGTTGTGTCAGTGTTTTCTATGGTATCTTCTATACCTGAGGGATGCTTCAATCCTACTTAGAAGTGGGAACAAAATAGTCATGAGGTAGAGGGAGGGAGGGACTTGGGAGGGAGAGAAGAGCAGGAGGGGAAAAAGTGGGCAGGGTCAGGTGTAGGAGGATTTACAGAGGGTTAGGAAATTGAACAGAGGTGAGTAGCAGTGAGGGATGGGGAACTGGGGTAGCCAACAGAAAGTCCCAGATGCCAGGAAAGCAAAAGGCTCCCAGGACCTAACAGAAATGCCACTAGCTGAAATACCCAATGAAGGGGAGAGAGAACTTGTAGAGATAACACTCAGAGATTAGGCATGGCCACCAGTTGAGTGGTGGGGATACACATCCATCTCAAAAAGTTTAACCCAGAGTAGCTCCTGTCTAAAAGAAATACAGTGACAAAGAGTGGAGCAGAGACTGAAGGAAAGGCCATCCAGAGACTGCCCTACCTAGGGATCCATCTCATATTCAGACACCAAACACAGACACTATTGCTGATGCCACGAAATGCTTGCTGATAGGACCCTTATATAGCTGTCTCCTGAGAGGCTCTGCCAGAGCCTGGCAAATACAGATGCAGATGCTTGCAGCCAACCATTGGACTGAACACAGGGTCCCCAGTTGAGGAGTTAGGGGAAGGACTAAAGGAGCTGAAGGGGTTTGCAACCCCATAGGAAGAACCACAGTATCAACCAACCAGATGCCTGAGAGATTCCAGGGACTAAACCACCAACCAAAGAATATACATGGAGGGACCCATGGCTCCAGCTGCTTATGTAGCAGAGGATGGCCTTGTTGGGCATCGACGGGAGGAAAGGCTCTTGGTCCTGTGGAGACTCAATGCCCCAGCATAGGGGAATACTATGGCGATGAGGTGGGAGTGGTTGGGAGGAGGAGCACCCTCATAGCAGCAGAGTTAAGGGGAAATGGGATAGGGGGTTTGTGGAAGGAAAACCAGGAAGGGGGATAACATTTGAAATGTAAATAAATAGAATAACCAATAATTAATAATAATAATAATAATAATAATAATAATAATAATAATAATATAAGATCCAGGGTTAGAAGCCCCTAAAGCAGTGGTTCTCGGTCTGTAGGTTGAAAGCTCTTTGGGAGTCCAGTGACCCTTTTACAGGGTTATATATCAGACATTCTGTATCAGATATTTATGTTATGATTCATAACAGTAGCAAGTTACAGTTATAACATAGCAATACAGATAACTTTATGGTTGGGGTCACCACAACATAAGGAACTGTATTAAAGGGTCATCATCTTAGGAACCACTGCTCTAAAGTCATATTCTCCTTACCATTCAACCTTAAAATCCACCCCCAAGTCTTTCTCATGGATCCTCTCTGTGGCCTGGCTCTTTAGAGACAGTTTCTTGTTCTCTGATGGTTTAAGGCCAGATACTTACTAAAAAACATTTGTGCAAGAGTCTACCCTTTCTCCTCTGTCTTATCTCCATGAGATTTTCTCATTGTATGGAAATGTCATGTACAGTGTCAAACTGCTGCCTTCCCAGAGCTGAGAAACTCTCTGAAGTACACAGAGCTCTGTTTTATAAGCTCGCCAACCTGGAGGAAGAAGGAGAGGTGGCTGAGGAGAGGAAGCATGTAATTGTACAGACTGAGCAGAATCAGAGGACAGGTGCGAGATGGAGTCCCCAAGGAAGAAGGCTCACAGCCGCAGCTATGTATGGATGACCTTACCCGATGGATCGCTGAACAAGCCTGGCTCTGTCAAGTTTGCCAATGCTGTTCCAGCACGTTTTGAGCACATCCTTAAGAATAGCCTTTCTGAGTGGTCTCCAGGAGCAGCAGCAGCCGCCGCCACAGCCCCTGGGACCTTATTAGAAATACAAATTCTTGTCTTCCACTCAAGACCTACTGAACCGGAAACCACAGTCGTGGGGGTGGGGGAGAGCATCTGGCTATGTGTATTTTATCAAGCTCTCCGTGGGATGCTGGCGAATGCTCAAGGTTAACAACTACTGCTGCTTTACGTAACACGCCCTTAGCTCTCTTACTCGGCAGATGAGGAAACAAAACAATCCCAGAGAGGCTGGGCCACTTGTTCAGACCACACAGCTTCTAAGTGCCAGGGGATGGCTTTGAACCTAGGTCCTGTATCTTATTATAGCTGACTTTCCATTCTGGGACCCTCGAAATGGCTGATAAGGGCTTGGTGGGGAGTGTCCATAGGTAAGCACCTTTGAGGCAGTGGTAGGTAGGAAGAGGAAGTAAGTGTGTACAGGACTAATCCATGCCCACCCTACTTCATGCGCACACCATGCCACTCACACTGTAGATTTTCTGGAGGAGACCAGGGCACTGGGCTTGAGATAAGGGCTCCTTTGGCAGCTGACTTGTTACTATAAAATTTAGAGGCAAAGAAAGTGTTCCTTGTAAACTGAATGTCAATGAACTAAGTATCTGTTTCTATTCCAGTTTTCTGGTGAGATGATATGGTCTCTGGGTGAACGATGTCTATTAGATTCACCGTCAATCCTTAACCTTGAGTTGAGGCACTAAATAAATGTCTGTGGACTAAGCCATATTACCAAGACCGAGCTCCCCTTATAGTTTGCAAAGAAAAGTATGCTGAACGAAATGAACCCAAAGTCCTGGTGTGCTCCTCAAGTGTATAGACAACGATTAATTAATTGAGTTGTGGACCTTTCATCTCCTCCCTGGGACAGCTCTGAGATGGTGCCATCCTCAAGAAAGAGACTGAATGTCTTCTGTGTCACAGATTCCCCAAGAGGAGAACTTACTCCTGAAGACGTGTTTCCCACACATCAGTCTAGCTGAAAATGCACAGGTTTACAGAGAAACAGAAGGCAGAGAGGCCAAGAGCAGAACAAAGTGCTCAATGTGAAAAGGGCATCAGAAGCAGCCTGGGTCCTGCTGGTATTGTATGCTATGGGATGGATGAGACCTGAGACCTATTCAGTGACAGATATGCCTCCCCTCCAATCTCTTAGCCCCTACTTGTGCCTTTCCCTGTCTGCATGATTATGATGCTTACATTTACAAAACCTCCAACTGGTGGTCCTTATATCTCCTCTGCTCTCTAGTCATGGTGTGCAGTAAGTCACCATGGCCAGAATCCTCTCTTTCAAGCCTGTTGCCCTTTAAATCTCCCTTCTCACAGAGGGAGAGACGATGTCCCTGCTGTTAGGTTCAGCTCTAAAGCCCTTTCACAAATCCTGTTTCCTCCCCCAGGCTGTCAAAAGCTTGTTCACCCCTGTGGAGGGCTCTGGTGGTATACAAGGATAAAAGGCCAGTCAAAACAGAAACTGGAAATATTTCTGAATCAGGTGTGATTGGAAAATGTCATTTAAGATCTTCATGATGGTTTTCCTTATAAAGTATCACATTATGAGATATCGTGTACATGTATTTGTATGTATGCATACAAACATACATACATACATACATACATATATATACACACATGCATACATACATACATACATACATACATGAATGTAATACCTGATGCCTGTATACACGAGTAGGAAAACAGATGAGCACCAAGGACAGATGCTAAATCTTAGGTCTGTGTGAGAGGGTATGAAAGTAATTCATATTCTTTGTATTTGTATTATATCTCCAATTTTTATGTTATGTTATGGGTTGAAAGGGTAAACAATGTAATTCTTAGATCATTTATTTGGACATACAGCAAACCATGAATCAGATACTGCCTAGTAGTGTGATTTTGGAAGTCTACAGGAGAAACACAAGAGACAGGCTTTGGCTGAAAGAATAAACAAGGCATAGGGACAGTCCTATTTGTTCTGCCCTGCTAGAAAACCCATAGCTATATTTTAGGTTATTTGGTTTAATCTGATTGGTTGAACTTAGGTTCTGTTTTTCTCTACAAGTGTTTATAATGAGTGGCTTTCTATTAAATTTCACTTACGTTTGCAATTTAAGTAATGCGGAAACCCTTATTTTCAAGTTCTATCCGCCCTTTTCAATTTGCTTTAACGAGAGTGGATCCTATCCTATTTTGTGCGAATGTAACAGGATCCTGAGAGTTGGCATTTGCAAACATTATAAATTTATTTCATACTGTTCTAGAGGCTGCAAAACTGGAATAAAAGGGAGAAGCATCTTGTGAGGGCCTCCCTGCTGTGTGCTCCAGGTCAGAGGGTAAAAGCTCAAGGGATGATGCCTGCAGCCTCAGCCCTGTCATTAGTCCGCACATGAGCGTAGATCCCTCCTGACTTTGAGTACCCCCTTCATTCGGCTCTGCTGTTTAGGGATTGAATGTCCAGCAGGCAGAGAAAATGTCGGTGTGTGGGAACCATGCTAGGAAGTTGTGTGGAGACTCGGAGATGTGGACGTCCAGGACTCCATTGAGCAAGATGAGAAGATGGTGCCTGCTGCTATATGGAAAGGTAGTCTCACGTTCCCTGTAAATAGAGAGACACTGGCAATGTTTGAGGCCTTGAAAAAATGCAGTTCAGAGGCAGTATGAGTGTGTGAGTTACGAGCCACTGGTAAGGAAAGTAGCTCCTTTAATAATATGCTTAATACCCAAGCGTGGTAGTTAATTTTGATTGTTAACTTCCCTGGACCTAGAGTCACGTAAGAGGCAAGCCCTGGGTAAGACTCTGAGTCTTTGATTATGTGATTTGGGGTGAGAAAATGAACTCTAAATATGGACAACCATATTCTCTGGGCTGGGCTCCTGGACTGAATAAAAAAGAGAGAGCAGGCTGAGCACAGGTGTTCAGTGGTCCCCAATCCTTGATTGTGGCCACCGGGTCACCAGCTGCCTCACGTTCCTGCTGCCATCTTTCCTCCTCATGATGAACTACACCTTTAACCTGAAAGCCCACAGCGTGCCCCTTTACCTCTTAGTTGTTTTGGGTCTGATGCTTTGTTACAGCTAAAAGAAAAATAACTACCACACTAACGCATCAACTTTTACCAAATATTATTTAAAAAAAAACTTTTCTATGAGCAAAAGGTCCATTTTGAAGCTTCAAGCAGAAGTCATGGAGCAGAAGGCTTATTTCTCCACCAAGATATTTTATTTTAAAACTCCTTTATTGTCCATTCCAAGGTGGAAGGGTAGCCTTTCAGTGACAGCTTTGAGTCTGGGAGAATATGTGTGTACAAAGGGAATATATACAGTGTTTGCCCAAAGCTGTAGAAAGAGCCTATCCATAACACTAAGTATGTATATCATATAAGGCCGCTTACATGTATGTGTCTGTGTCCGTGTGTGTGTGTGCATGTGTGTGTGTGTGTGTGTGTGAGAGAGAGAGAGAGAGAGAAAGAGAGAGAGAGAGAGAGAGAGAGAGAGAGAAGATATGAGAGACAGGGAGAGAGAGACAGAGAGAATGAGAGACAGAGTCAGACAGAGACAAAGAAACAGAGAGACAGAAACTGAGACAGAGAGATTTCCTGTTTAGATGAAAATGTAGGTGGAAGAAAGAACCACAGAGTCTGTTTCTCAGACTCCTCTGGATCTTTTTCTCGTGTTCTATTTGCTTTATCATCTGGTTAAAATATAAAGCTTAAATGTCTAACTTAACCTTTCCTCTAGAACCCTGCTCCTGTAAATTAAAATGTATAGTTTTACTTTATATAATGTGATAGAAAAATACACTAAAAGCATTTTTTCTTAAAACTATTCAGAAAATGAAAAATTCTTAGCTTAGTAAAAAGGCAGGCAGAGTGAGCAAGTGTTTGAGAGTCGTGGTGAGAAATTTGCATACACAGTCCAGCTCCACATTCAGCTGTGAATGCCTCTGGCTAGCTTTCAAGTTAATTTTTTTTTGTGTGTGTGTGTGTGTGCATCATTAAAAGTATATAATTTGAAGGCTTGGGACATTACTATGAGACATGAAGGTCATTTATAGAGATGCAGCTCAATGCCACACATACAATAAATGGGCGTTTGTCATTATTCACATCAACAAATACTTTCCCCCTCTACTTGATGTCTCTTTTTCTTCCTTCACAGTAAAGCAGATATTACATGGTCACATATTACATGGTCACATACAAAGCACAGGTGCTTCTCCTGCCTCATCTCCACAAGCCTGATCATTCAGATATACTTAGACATGGTCCTTCTCAAGTGCCTCAGAAAGATATGTGTGGTAATGAAACAAGATGGTCCACTCCAGGAAAGAAAATGCTAGAGTGCTTTGTTCTGGGACACAGAATGTGTAGTGATTCATCCCTTGGTCATTTTTAATAGTGTGAGTTTGAGTGATTTATTCAACTTCTGGAAGCCTCAATTTTCTTAGCTTAAAGTGATAATAACAGTGCCTTCTCAAGGTAGCTATGCATCCTAAACAAGAACAAAGAGGGATTTGGATCCTAATAAGTACCTAGCCAAAAACCAGCCAACCAACCAAACAGATAAAACAAAAAAACAAAACAAAACAATACCCTGGCAATCAGCCTAAAATAGACACAACTCAGCCAGTGGGCGTGGCTGTAGCACCTTATACTCCAAGCAAAATCCAAGGTAGCTCTGTACTATGGAAGTCCATTGGCCTCAATATTGGCAGTTGGCATCCCTGTGAGGCAGTTCCCAAGAATGACTGCTAATGACATTTTGTAAGCCATTATCACCCAGGCCAAGAGGTTATCCAGAAGCTCTGAGCATGAATGATTGAGGTTGGCTTGTATTGAATGTTCCCATCTCCTCCCTTTCATAGAAAAGCACTGAGCTAAGGCCATGTGCATTTGTTCACCTGAGGTAACAGAGCTGATGATTTACACTCAGGATTCATGCCCAGATCCAGGATGCTAAAGCCTAGATATCGACACAGACACAGATAGACAGAGACAGAGACACAGACACACACACACACACACATATATCACATCACATCACATGCCACACAGCAGTACACACACAGAGACACACTCATCACACAGTGCCCAAAGAGAACTGAACATATAGGGAAGGAGACATCAATAAGCTGAGGCCCACCAGTAGCCGAGGCTGTGGTTTGCCTCCTTTCTGTCCTGCCTGTATTCACAGGACATGTTCTTTGCTGTTAACAATCTGAGAAGCAAACCCCCTCAGTGATTCAAGAGAAAGGGCCATCCATCTGCCATCGCCAGTGCTTTGGAACAAAGGCTGTCTGTCTGGGTCAGGGGAGAAGACAGTGCTCTGCAAAGCCACTCTTGGGAATCATATCAGCTAAGGACAGCAGCCCAAGCCATGCAGAAGAGCAGTGCTAATCAGATGCTAGCCAACCTAGGAAATGTTCAGCTTCTCTCTGTTGTAACTGCATTGAGACCCAGCTACCTGAGTTTTTGAATAATAGTTACAGATTTAAAAGTGTTTAAAGACTGTTAACATTTCCTGCAAATTTGACTTATTGCACTAAAACATGTGTGGCACTTTGAATCCTGTATAAGAACTCAAACCTGTATGTCTTAGGCAGGGTTTCTATTGTTGCACAAACATCATTACTAAGAAGCAGTTGGGGAGGAAAGGGTTTATTCAGCTTACACTTCCCACATTGCAGTTCATCACCAAAGGAAGTCAGGACTGGAACTCAAGCAGGCCAGGAAACAGGATGTGATGCAGAGGCCTTGGAGGGATGCTACTTACTGGCTTGCTTCCCCTGGCTTGCTCAGCTTGCTTTCTTATAGAACCCAGGACTACCAGCCCAAGGATGGCACCACCCACAATAGGCCCTCCCTCTCCTTGATCACTAATTGAGAAAATTCCTTACAGCTGGATCTCATGGAGGCACTTCCCCAACTAAAGCTCCTTTCTCTGTGATAACTCCAGCTTGTGTCAAGTTAACACACAAAACCAGCCAGTACACTGTGTGAATTTTTTATTGGATATTTTCTGTATTTACATTTCAAATGTTATCCCCTTTCCCAGTCTTCCCCTCAGAAATTCCCTATCTCACCCCCCGCCCCAGCTTCTATGAGGGTGTTCACCCACTCCTGCCTCCCTGCCCTGGGATTCCCCTACACCGGGGTATCAAGCCTTCACAGGACCAAGGGCCTCCCAATGATACCCAACAAGGCCATCCTCTGCTATATATTTGGTTGGAGCCATGTATCTCTCCATGTGTACTTTTTGGTTGTTGATTTAGTCCCTGGGAGCTCTGGAGGGGGGCTCTGGTTGGTTAATATTGTTGTTCCTCCTATGGGGTTGCAAACCCTTTCAGCTCCTCCAGTCCTTTTTCTAACTCCTCCACTGGGGACTCTGTACTCAGTCCAATGGTTGACTGTGAGCATCTGCCTCGGTATTTGTCAGGCTCTGGCAGAGCCTCTATAGAAGACAGCTATAACAGGCTCCTTTCCGAAAGTACTTCTTGGTAACCACAATAGTGACTGGGTTTTGTGACTGTATATGGGATGGATCCCCAGGTGGGACAGTCTCTGGATGGCCTTTCCTTCAGTCTCTGCTCCACACTTTGTCTCTGTATTTTCTCCCATAAGTATTTTGTTCCCCCTTCTAAGAAGGACTGAAGCATCCACACTTTGGTCTTCCTTCTTCTTGAGCTTCATATGGTCTGTGAATTGTATCTTGGATATTCTGAGCTTTGGGGCCATATCCACTTATGAGTGAGTGCATACCATGTGTGTTCTTTTGTGATTGGGTTACCTCATTCAGCATGACATTTTCTAGTTCCATCCATTTGTCTAAGAATTTCATAAATTCATTGTTTTTAATAGCTGATTAGTACTCCATTGTGTAAATGTACCACATTTCCTATTGAAGAACATCTGGGTTATTTCCAACTTCTGGCTATTATAACTAAGGCTTCTATGAACAGCCTTGGGGTTAACTCACAAGTTCAGAGGTTTAGTCCATGATATTCATAGAGGAAAGCATGTCACCACACAGGCAGACATGGTAGGGGAGAGGTAGCTGAGTGTTCTCCATAAAGAATGGCAGGCAAACAGAGACACTGTGCCTGACTTGAATTGAGCATTTGAAAACCCAAAGCCCACCCAACAGAGACACACTTTCTCCAACAAGGCCACACCCCCTCCAACAAAACCACACCTCCTAATTCCTGTCAAGTAGTGCCACTCTGTAGTGAGCAAGTATTCAAAAATATGAACCTAGGAAGGCCATTCCTATTCAAACCAAAATGGAGCCATTTTAAAATGTAAAATCCACTTTTTTCTATAAGACAGTATAAAACAAGTACCATGCAGAATTCAGGCTCTAGATATTTTCAGCCTTGATTCCAACTAGTCCCAACCCAAAGCCCTCTGTTCCTCTGAAAGACAAACTTACCTAACAATCTAGTCATCTTAGCTTCCTGATATTAGGGAGGTGATCCCATATCAAGTACAGGTGAGGGAATATAATGAGAGTGCTAGAGATGATGCCAAGGACAGGGGACCTCTTCTCCAGCATGTGCTGTACTGCAACACCCCAGGGCCATCCTTGCCACTATGAATTATATGCTCTATAGGGGTTGATGATGTTGGAAACTGATGCTTTACATGTTCTATATGGATTGATGATGTTGGAAACTGATGCTTTACTTCGTTTTCCCAGCCAGGAACATTAAAAATGATTGGTTTAGCTCAATCACCTTCTACAAAGCCAGCATCACTCTAATACCGAAGCCAGAAGAAAATACAACAGAAAAAGAGAACTGTAGACCAATATCTGATGAACACAGGTGCAGAACTTCTCAACAAGTTACTAGTGAACTAAAAACAGGCAAATAGCAAAAATGTCGGTCACCGTGCAGGTTGACTTTATCTCACAATGTCAGAATGATTCAACAGATGCAAATCCATCGATGAAATAAACCATAGCAATAAAGACAGAAATTACATGATCATCTTAGTAGATGCAGGAAAGGCCTTTGACAAAATGCAACACCCCTTCATGATAAAAGTCCTAGTGAGAACAGAATTGAAGGGAATATACATCAACGTAATAGAGGCAAACTACAGCACATCCACAGCCATTTTCATCATGAATGCAGAAAAATCCTAAAGTAACATGATCAGCGACCAACAAATGAGTTCTTGTAAAACCAAAAAGCATCTGGACACCAAATCAAATAGTTAGTCGAGTGTAAAGGCAGCCCTCAGGATGGGAGAAAATCTTTGATAGCTAGACATAAGTAGAAGATTATTATCTAGATCCATAAATTCATAAAGAAAATCCCTTTATAAAGACCAATACATCAAGAAAATCTGGCTTACAGATCTGAACAGAGAGTTCTTAAAAGAAGAAACACACAAGCAAAGTAGGTCATCAGTGTGAGACGGAGTTGGGGAAAGTGGGCATAGGAGAGATTGGAGGGAGGGGACATGCGGGAACTGGAGGGAAGATGGGGAAAGTAGGAAGTCATGCAATTATAATTTAATTAAAGTAAAAATATTGCTGATAAAAAGAAATATAACGATAACACTACATTTTTTAAAGTGATCAACATTACTAACCATCAGGAAAATAGAAATCATAACTATTTTCAGATTCCATCTTATATTAGTCAGAATGACTATCATAAAGAATTCAAATGATAACAAATGTTCATGTGGATGTGGGGGGAGAAGAATGATCATCAATGTTGATAGAAATATAGAGTGGTACAGCTGTTATAAAAATAAATATTGATATTTCTTTAAAAGTAGAAAAAGAGCTACTATACAACCTAGCTATAGCATTCCTGGGCATATATCCCACAGAATCAGTGTTCTAATAGAGTTCCTTCCTCATACACATTCATTGAAGAGAATACTTCAGATAGACAAGATGGAACACAGGTAATACAGCAATAGAGAGGGGAAGTTTGGGGGTAGATAGGTTTAGTGATGGGAGGGGCAAAATAAAGGGACAGGGATGGGAGGAGGTGAGGAGAGATGGTCAAGCAAATCTAAAGATGTATGAAAGAGTCATAGTGAAACAATATCCTGTAACCCAATTAAAGTTTCTGTAATATATTAAATAGTGGGTAACGTTTAATGCAGGCATTCATAATATTCATAAGAAAAGATGTGCATAGAATACATAATTCTGCTGCTTAACTGTAGATAGGTGTTCTGTATCAAGCTCTCCTAATTCAAGGCTCAGGAAACGCCATGGAAGAGAAAGTAGACAACATACACACACTCTCATCTCCTTCATGGACTCAGGGGATTTTAAGGTCCTAGAAAAAGGGATGAGCCTGGGTTGCTAAATGATGGATACTCTGTGAGCTCTGGTCCTTGAATGATGCTCTGTGGGCTCTGGTGACTGCTGCTCAGGAGTAAAGTAAACTCAAAATTAAAGAGATAAAATGAAAGCTCTTTATTTGATGTTATTTTAAGAATTAATTCTTGTGGCTTTTAAAAAAAAATAGCCATGTCAAAAATTAGGATAGTCAAAGTACTGTAATTTGGACTTGAAGCATATTTGAGATCACCCAAATGTGGACTCTGCAGGATGCTTAGAACATAAGAGATGAGAGGAAGGAATTCTTACAGTGATGCTCACCATTGTTGGGTTGTACCAGTGAGGAGTCCAAGATCCCATACTGCCAGCCATTGTAAATAATTTTCTGTCTTATTCTGTTCATGGAGAACATTGCTCACACAAGCCTCTGTACAGGGATCTGCTGGAAAGCGGCAGTGTAATTCTCACTGCCCCTGCCCACATTTCTGGAGTTACTTAGCTGTCGGTGGCCTTCAAGAACTCTTACATATCTCTTGGCATCTTCATAGCACTTTATTCTGTAAGATGTGTTCAGCATTTTTTCACTAGAAAAGACTTCTATCTAATATCCCAGCAGATGGAAAAAAAACAGTCCCATAACCAGCTCCTAGTATGTGTCCCTCTGGGAGCTAGGAAAGCCAGGGAACAAGTGCAAACAAGACAATCTCTTTGCTAGGGCAGACTCAAATGCTCCTTCTTCTTAGCACTTTGTAGTCTCGCACAAATGTGGGCCTGATGTGGGGAAATAGCTGCAGCAGAAGAAAGAACACCAGAAGAACTTGTCTTTTCTGGATTGTAACAAGACACTCTGTGAAACAGTAAGCATCCTACTCTCTGGTTTAAGCCTTCAGTGCCATATGCAAAGCCTGAAGGTCTTTATGTATTTTTAAATTCTTGCCATTAGAGAACAGTGGTTGCCAGGGTTGGGGAAGGAGAAAGTAGGAAGTTGCTCACTGGGTATAGAGGTTCTGATTTGCAAGATAGAACAGATTCTGGAGTTAGCATGCACAACATTATGAATATTCAGTCTTTTAAAAGATCAAGACTGCAAATCTTCTGATCTATACCTGTGTGTGTGTGTGTGTGTGTGTGTGTGTGTGTGTGTGTATCAGGATATATATATATATATATATATATATATATATATATATATATATAGTTTTTCATCACAAGAATCTAAAAGTCATTTTGCTTACATATCTGCATTTCAGAATACCCAGAGAGATGTCTATAGTAGGTTGCTGAAATCAAACTCATGTTTCTGCAAGTACAAGGAAAACAACATTCACAGCTAAACTCTATTGGGTGGGATGGATAAAGCAACAAACAGTTTCATATGACTCTCACCAACGAAGGAGTTTGTCAGGTAGGCACAAAAAGATGGCTGGATTATATAGGATACTAGAATTAGGAACAACAGCCCAGGAACTGGGAGGCCAAGGCCCTCATTGAGTCTATCTCATCTCGTCTATCTATGCCAGAACTGTAGACAGTTTATTATTTACAGGACAGACAGGAGGAATCACTATGGGGAGAAACAGGAGTAGAAAGGTTGTCTAGTTCTAAGATCCTCCAGCTAGTGTGGCTTTGAAGTTCTTTGTTTTCACCACCAAGCCTTCATGCTAAGCTACCCTTGGACTCATCTATACTCATACAGCTAGAGGTCCTCCGAGTTCTGGAGAAAGCATCCCAGAAGATGCATCTCAATCTCAGTGCTAGTGAAAGTTGTGCAGAATGAGGTCAAGTACAGGTTTGAAACAGCCCTGCCCCTTTGGAAGATGCAAACTCTGGTCTGCTACTTCTGAGCAACATTCTCAGACCCTGAATCATGAAGGAGAGGAGAAAAAAAAAAAAAAAAAACTTCTCCATCTTTAGCAGAACTGTCCTTTGATCTTTTTGGTATTATAATTTAAAGATTAAAACATCTTGATCCCAGGAGCTGGGGGAGGCTTCTTTAGCCTCCCTTTTATCCAAAGCTGATAGTGGCCTTCCACTTGAGCTGGTCTCAGAGACACAAGTATGCAACTTAAAAGAGACTTTGATGCCTGGTATACATGCCCTGGGCTTGGGAGCAAAAGAGAATTGAATATTTAGAGAGCTAAGAGGAGAACTTTTGTTTCTCACTTCTTGAGAATTCCATTGCCTGCCCTGTCCTGGATTTCAGATATATTTACCAAACCCCTGTCTGTCCAGTGCATACTATTTAACAACAAGGAAACATCTAGGTGATCAGTTTTTCTGTCGTGGTGTGAACCTGGCTGAAGAAGCATGAAGCGAATCCTGGGAACGCAAGGGCTGCAGAGCCAGTTGGGAAGAGCTACTCAAAAACAAGAGTTACCATTCTAGAGGATGGGGAAACAGTGGATGGAGTGGGCAGGAGGTAACTCATTGATAATAGGCTTTGCTTCTGTACCTTGTCAGTTCAGCAGCAGTGGCTCTTCAACAGCTGCAGCCCAGAGCTGACAGCTGCTGCAGGGTTGACACTGGCATGAGTCTCAGCACACTCCTCCAGCCAGGGAAAGCCTTATGTTTTAGGGATTTGGACTCTCTCTCTCTCTCTCTCTCTCTCTCTCTCTCTCTCTCTCTCTCTCTCTGCCACGGTAGATTAAACAAAGAACTCCTGTGTCAACTGGGAGATCACATAAGGCTTTCAACACGATGCACTCAAAACAGAGTGGAAAGACTTTCCATAAAATCCTGAACCATCGCAATTGAGCAAGCCACTTTTGCTCCCCTGGAGCCACTGATGTGATGATCAGATGTGACAAAAAAAAAAAAAAGATCACCTAAAAATAGATTCAGATAAATCAAACAAACTCGTTGCGCCATCCTTCACAGGGCATAAATAAAGACTTATAATTAAAACAAAAATTAATCATAACTAGTCTGAACACCCTATACAGACTAATGCAATCCATACAAATATCTTGATAATACTAAAATTTTGTTTTGAGATTTATATATTGGTGAGTCTCATCATCAGACATACTAAACTGACCTACTTGAACTCCTAACCTTTTGGACTTTCAGACAGATCCAGTCAAAACACAGACATCAGAGACTACACCAATCATTGGTGTGGCCTTCTTAAGGCCAATCAATTCCCCCATTCCCCCTCCCCTCCCCCCCGCCCCACTTCAAGTGATCTCAATACAGCTGGAAGTAGTTATGAAGAGTTGTTGCCCTGCTTCCCTGGACTTGGGGGTCTGGGGGTGATTATTCTAAGTTGCTTTTCTGGGGAATTTAGAAATGGTCATTATTTGAACAGGGAGAAAATAGCTAAAGTTGATTATATAGCCATAATCTCATTTGGTAGAAATCTTTACAAGAGTTACTAAGTTGAAGTCATAATTTCTTATTTTAGTACCAAATTTATTTTGCTACACAATTAAGGTTTTCACTGATGTAAATTTCTTCTACTGGATACAAAACTTTTAAAAGTACAGGGCTTAGACCCGGTTCTTCTATAATGCCATTAGAAACTGATCTGAGATGATTAAGCCTGTGAATTAAGAGCCAAATAGCAAATCTTTGACTCTAAGTTAATTGCTAGATATCTTACCAGATATTTTATCTAGAAATAGCTGAGAGTAGTTAACAGACAGAAGCCCAGATTACTTTACATAGATAAATGGTTTTTAAAAATATCAGAAAACCACAAAAATGTGACATTTAATGTTATTTATTCTTTTGTTGTTGAGACATATCTGCTCCTAACAGCTCCCCTTTTGTGGATTCAAAGAAGAAACTGAGCATCTCTACCTTCAGGTTAGTTAGGACATTGTGGCTAGGTAGCCACTGGACAAAAATTGCCTATTTCATCTACAGACAAAATACTATCCAAGAAAAATAATAATAAAAGACACACTATACAAAATAGTCTACTGATAATCTGTGCCAAGGCAGGGTAATCAGTCCTTCAAAATTCTACATTACAAAGCTCTGTCAGATGATCCTGGGCCAAAAGGCTAAAGACTGACACAACAACTACAGGACAACTGTCTCTACAACTTGTCTCAGTTCTAAAAGCTATGTTAGGCTTATTTTCAGATAATATTGGTCATCCTCAGATTTCTGATGAGATTAAAGACTAGTTATAGTTTCATAGCCAACCCAGGCTATTCAATATTAAAAAACATAAGAAGATAATTTTCAGATAATAAACTAAAACAAGGACATAACAGATATAGATTTATAAACCTTTTAAAAGTTAGGATAGATAACAGAGTATTCTATTTAGCTGTCAAAGATGATACACTAGATATTAGATGTATCTTATACTTTTTAATTGACAAAATGATAATAGTTGTGTTCAATTCATATTTGAGAAGAAAGAGCCTTTTAATGGAACAGAAAGGGGAAAAACGTAGATTGCTGTCTATACACAGGTGAGGGCAGGCACCTGATAAGGCTAGAACCTGTGATTAGACAATAAAAAAAGGAAGGCAGGCTGAGAATTTTAGAGGTGAGTACAGAGTACAGGGAGACAAAAGAAGAGATGGGGAGGAAGAGGAGCCAGAACCACACAGTCCTGAGAGCTATAAATATTGGAGATTTCTTAGATAGATGATTAAATAGTAAGTAGAGTGCATTTGCCCCATCTAGCTGTATAGCTTGTGTTTATATCAATTGAGTTTTGAGTTCATTGTGCAGGCATTTTGTGGGTTGAGAATTTACTAATATAAATCTGACTGATAAATTACAAGCCTCTAGTGTTTTGACTTTACCTGGTTATGGGAATTTGTGATGGCTAACCACAGGGGGCGTATGGCTGGAACTGTGAACAAAATCCACAGCAAGAGAACCACAAGATGGGCGATCCCTACATGGGGCTAGCCATGGAGGCGGCAAGACCACTGGGGCCAGAGAGTAGCCAGTGCTAGCATGGGATGGTGCTCATTTATATTTCACACAACATCTCTACACAGATATACATGCACATATATGACACATATTTAAACATAAATGCATACACCATGCATGGATATATGCACCAAATATAAACACACAAATACACATGCCACATATAAAGCCACACACAAGTACAAGTAGACATCCCTTAAAATACACCCACATAAAGACATCCTCATAAGCATGTAGATAAACATATATACCACATACATAAAAGCATATAGCACACATATGAACACACATACCACACATATGCACCCATATAGAAGCATAGCACATGTACACATACCTAGCTATACTCACACAGCTAGAAGTCCTCTGAGTGCTGGAGAAAGCATCCCAGAAGGTACGTCTCAGTCTCAGTGTTAGTGAAAGCTGTGTAGAATGGGGTAAATTTTAGGTGAAACACCAGGTCCTGGGTGTTAACTCATAGTACCGCATTACCTGACTCAAGTACATAAAAGGTCTTTTTGAATACTGGACTTCAAAATTTCTAAAGAAATCTGGTGTTGGGGTCAAGGGGGATAGTCTAACAGAGATGAAGATAGATGCTCTAAGAAAGAGGACCTCTGTGGCTTAGACTCCCCTCCCTGGAAGAGTCTGAAAGCATGCCCTGTGCTCCTGTTTTCAGTTTGGATGTTTGGATTGAACTAAGGGTTTGAGCTAAGTTGGCAGCATACCTAGGAGTCAGATATGTGGTTCTTGGACAGGTACTGAAAGGTATGGAAAATATTGGCTATTACAAATCCACTTGGTACCACACTAGATTAAGTACAGTGTATCAAGACTTTGTTTCTAGATAGTGCAGAGTAAGAGCAAAAAGTCATGACTTATCACACTTAAGAGAATCCACCTTTCTACGCTTTCATATTACCAATGAGGAAATGGAAGCCATGTTTTATACCATTTGCCTAACCCAGAGAATGGCTGAGGTGGCACCGAGTGTAGTTTTCACACTTTCCAGTTCATTTATCTAAAGAGGAAAATTTAAATGCATGTGTCTATACATATGTAAGACTATCTCTGACTATACATATGGCTATATAACAAGAATCACTTTCTACCTAAGGTTAATTATGTAGCAATCTCAGGCATATCATTAATATGCATTAAATATACTTAGGTTTTTTTTGTTGTTGTTTTCTGTTTTTTAGTAAAGTATTCTGGGGAAAACCAACAGACAGTAGTCAAAACACAGTGCAAAATAAAACACAAGGCCTGGCCAGGGAAGTCAATTAACCTTCCTGCAGTGAGCTACCACTGCAAGCCAAGAGAGGGACAATCCTCTGAGAAATTCTTATTCTGATTCAGAACATAACCTTGACAGAATAGAAGAGAGAGACACACCTAATTACCTGCTACATCCCAGCCTGGGATGTGTGGAAATGCCTGCCAGGCTCTGCTCTAAGACACAGAAGAACATGTATTCAATCTTGACCCTCCCTACACATGTGCCCTGGGACCTTGGAAGTGCAATGATACAACACAGACTGCCTTGTTGGTGAGACCTGATCATTGTCCTTGAGTGTTAGCAGAATCAGGGCAGGGAAGAAGAGGCCAGGATGAACCAAGCACCAATGGGCCACTTAGAAAGTGCTGGAGAATCTGACTTGGGAAAGCAGCAGGGGGTAGCAGAAGGCAGACCTAGTGAGCTGACTGTTTAGGTGTATAACAACCTATTATTTGGTTCATAAAATGTATGATTCTCCAAATACTGAAAAATTCGGCAGATGTGATCTTAGGCAAAATGACTTCCCTGGAACCACTTCTCTCTTTAATCCAATGTCATGTCAGGAGAGGACCCCATTGGTTATATGTAGCCCTTCTGATACTCACTCATAGCATGTCACAATATTTTATGTTTGGTTTTTATAATGTTTTCTCCATCCTTTCTCAGTCATCATTAAGTCTATGAGGGCAGGGTCCAACTGGGCAGGCTCAGGATTTTTGTTCCTAGCTAAATTAACATTTCTCGAAGAAAGAAAAGTCAAGCAATGACATAAAAACAAAGTTAAAATATTTTAGAACTTTCTAAGCTGTAGCACGTTGGTTCAGAAAGTCTCCCTAAGAATCCACTCCTTTTTTTTGTACAGAAAGCTTGGAGCATAAAGCACATTGACAATTTTCTTAAATATTTTACCTAAAATCAAACACATAAACTTTCCTCCTGAAGAAACAGTTTCATGGGGATTTATGAGATTTCCAGCTGCTCCACAGAACCGGACTCTGTGGGGGTGGAAATGCTTGTATTCTCAAACATTGTAATTAATCAGACCATGGGACAAGCACACTGTTTACATTAATTGCTGCCACGAGACCACTTTTGCTTTGACTTGGGGACTCATAGTGGTCTTGTAATGTCTGGCCCTAGCTCAGGTATGACCTCTGTCTATGCACACCTGCAGTCTCTCACTGCACAACACAGATCCATCAGGTGAGCAAACATGTATCAAAGTAACACTCATTAACTAGAAGGGCACACACTCCATTCAATGCTGTTTATCAAGATAGAAATTAAATACAAGTTCACAGGCATAATCATTAATAAAGTATGATTTATTCACTATTTATTCATTTGTCTAGCATTTAGCAGGTGCTTAGGATGGCAGGCTTTGTCCTATAACTGATAACATTGCAGAGAACAAAAGCAAAGAAGTATTCTCCCATGCAAAATTAAATTCTGGACATTAGAAGTCCCCAAGAGCAAAGAGCATTGGGTAATCACTAGAAATATTAAACAGTATAAAGGGGTTTCAAAGTGGTGGAGGCAAAGGTATTTTGGGTGGTGATCAAGGAAGGCTTCTCTGATTGGTTGATTTTGGGAAAGCACTTGAGTAGCCTAGGAGTATATAGGCATCTCCAGGAAGGACTTTTGCAAGCAGAAAAAGCAGCCAGTGTAAGATGAACAGTGGAGAGGCAGAGAAGGAAGAGGAAAGTAGTCTGAGAGGAGGGAAAAGATGACCAGAATGCAGGAGGAGCTGAAGTGGGGCCAGCAGCAGTCCTTCTAGGCAATCCAGGGTATGGAAAGGGAAATCATAGAGACAGCATTAGAACGGGACTAGAAGCATGCTAAGATGTTGATTGGGATGCTAGCTCTGGATGTAACTCTGTCCTATGGCCCACAGGTACCTGAAAGCTATGCATAGTCTAGGTTCAGGGTCATTACTATTTTAGAGGGTTGTTGTGGCCAGCAGCTGAGCCACCAGGATCTTACTTCTAGCTCATCTTCCAAAGCTCTGCCCTAGTCCAGTTCAAACTACCCCCCAACACACACACACACACACACACACACACACACACACTCCTCTGGGCGGGAAGATGTTTTTGAGGTCTCTTCTGCATACTTCTGCCTAGCCCAGGATTTCATTCACTGCAGCAGCTTGAATGTTTCATACTAGGTATAAGTAGAAGCTAGTTAAGTACATGCAGTTACTCATTTATATCTATCTGATTATCCAGCCATCCAACTATTCCTCCATGGGTTGCTGTTCCTTGACAAAATAAATATCATAATGTCTCCAGGATTGTTCAGTTGGTAAAGTGCTTGTGTTCCAAAAGGAAAGATCTGAATCCCAGCTTCCAAACCCATGTAGAGTAAGCCAGGCATGGTGGTGATACATTTATAATTTCAACACTGGAGAGGCAGAGACAGGTAGATCAGTGGCTGGCTAGTCTAATGTATTCAGTGACTAAGTCAGACAATAAGAGACTTCATCTCAGAAAAGAAAGCCATTTGATGCATAAAAATGGCACTCAAAGTTGTCTGTTGGCTTTCATGAGTATGGAAAGACATGTGAACCCACACACACACACACACACACACACACACACACACACTGAAAAAAATCTCAAGTTGGTGGGTGCTTTTTCTTGTCAGGAGGCTACTAATATCATGGACCAATTCCTTCAAGAGAGTGTGGGTGGGCTTTTTTCAGAGTTAAATCAGTTTCACAAAGAAAAAAAATATGTGTGTGTGTGTCACACAGTGTAAGAAATCTGGAACTTAATGATTATAAGATCAATAATTTTCATACTCTTCCCAGACAAGGGTTCTGCTAGATCTTTGGAATGCATGTGGGAATTAGCAAATGTGATTCCTGGATCAGTGAGCAGAACAGACAGGCAGACTCATCACATGATGGAGCCTGTGGTGGGCACAAAAGTACTGGTGTTGAGTCATCTGTGCGGTTAAGCTTTCTAACGGATAGATAAAAGTAACCCAAAGAATCAGGTTTAGTCAGAGAAACTCTAAGTGCAAGGGCAGCAGACAAGCAGAAACTTGAAGCTTGGGGGTTTTGAGTAAGGAAAGTAAGTTCAACAAAACACAAGAGATGAACCCAGAAAGACAAACAGGGCATCGCTGAGATGCACCTTCTAAAAAACGCTTCAGAAAGCTGTTGTCCCTGACATGTGGAGAGATCTCGTTGGCAATGGCGAAATGGTCTGACTCATGTTTCAGAAGCTAGCTTCCAGAGAGAGAGAAGTCAAGAGTAGAATGAGCAGTTAGGAGGCTGAGGTACTATTCTAGGTGCGAGCCAGAAGAAGCTGAAGCATATTGTAAGGCTCTGGGGAAGGTGGGTGGCTTGAAAACCTACCTATTAGGTAGGACCAGGTAATAATGTGGGTTGGCTGAGCAAGCATGTGGGTTTGTTTGTTTAGGATGATACGGTTTTCCAAGTAGGGTCACTGGTGACCTCATGACTGAGCAATCTTGAGAAGTGTAGAAAGACCAGATTATATGTGACAGCTAAAAATAAGTGTCAAACTGATGGTATTGAGAATAACTCTTGACAGTGAAACATTCTCCTAGGTGTGACTTATGAAGGCATTTTCAGAGATGACGGAGGCTCTGACCTAATGGTTGACGCCCAGATGGATTCATGCTTTTTTTTGGCTGGGAGGCAGAGAAAAGCAGAAAGTGAGGCCTCATTGGAGGCATTTGATCACTAGGGCTATATCCATGAGGACTATATCTTGTCACGACTCCTTCCTGCATTCCTTGTCATGCTTCCTGGCTACATGGTATGGGCTGTTCTGCTCCATCTCACCTTCTCCTCCTCACTGACAAGTCTGAAACAGAACCAAGTAAATCTTTACTTATTTGTTTATATTGAGCACAACTGACTGCAAATATAAGCGCCACTAATTAATTTCTCTTCACAGTTGGAGAAGTGCCAGACGGCTCAGATAGCTAATCTTTCAGGTAGCGTTTCTTCAGAACTGGGATGGCTTTACCCTTACAAAGAACCTTCCATCAGCCAAATGGTCTTTGTTACAATGTCTCTGAGAGACTCCTTCCAACCCAGAATGCATCCCTCTGTACTCCCAGCCTATCCAAAAATCAGCCCTTGAATACAGTCTCAGCCTCTCTGACAGCCTCTGTCCAGCATAGCCCATCCCGGAGGAACAATGAGCAGACCAGCAGAGCTATTCCCTGCATGGAGCCCAGAAACCTTACAGCTAGAATGGTGGAGGAACAAAGCAATGGACTGACCAGCATTGAGGAAATGTAAAGAGAGAATTATCACTGTGGGATCTAGTTAATGAAGAGAGCTTGTACTTCAGAAATCGATGTGTCAGCAGTCTGGAGCAACTCTGGGCACAGCCTCTGGCTCTCTGAGTTCCCTAAGTCTTGGCTATGAAGTTTATTATCCAATCAAAACCACCAGAGTTACCATCTAATCTGCTTACTATAAAGTAAAAAGAATAATCTTATTATTAGGAACTCATGAATTAAATAGTTATCAGTCTCCTCATTACTTCTATTAGTAAATATCCAAAGTACTTTCCCAAAACTCCTACTAGCCCTTAAAGCAGATCACATGTGTGGATATACATACATCTGCTATTCTACAGACTTAAAATAACCAAATAAATAAATAAGTAAAAGTAACACTTACAGAAGCTCTCCTTCCACTGTGATGCCTTAATAAAGCCAACCATGAGTTACTAATGCATAGATCCTCCATAAACAGAGAAATCCAAGAAAAGAATCAGGGAGAATATGTGAAAAAAATGCTGTCATGCAAGGTAAACTCTGTGGACTGCCCAGTGAGGACATTTAGACTCTACATGGAATAAAGAGGTGATTTCGAGTCTTTAACTGACTGCATAGCCATTAACTCAGAACAAGATATAAACACTGGCAAATTTAAAGCTTTGCTCTGATTTATCGAATTAGTGATCCGATATGCTTAATAACGCAGTGAGCTATTGCTAATATCCTCTAGTTATAACTTGTTAGTTAATAGTTAATAGTGTCTGTACATATCATTTTGAAAAGACAACCTAAAACCTTTCAAGTAACTACCCCAGACTTCGATGTCTTGCAGTAAGGTTGGCCGGATAGTATGAAAAAAACCCTCCCCAGCATTAAGCACGTCACAACATTAAAGAATGAAAGCAGTGGTAATTTCCAGATACCAAAAGTAGAGAACAAGAAAAAATATCAATTTACAAAAAAATTCAGAGAGAGACACAAAAGATATAGCACTATGACCATCTTTTCTATCACCATGACTGCCCCCATCCCTGTCATCAACCGTTATTTTCTGGGCTGCTGTGAAGGCATTTGCAGACACAACTGAGACCCATAATCAATCAGTTAATTCTACGCAAGAGCAATGATCCTAAATAATCTAGTGATCAGCTTCAACTAGCTAAAGAGCCTCATAAAGAGAGCTTCAGCTTCTCTGAGCAGACATTCTACACGCCATGGACAGCTGCTTCAGCCCAGGCATAGCAGTCCCACCCTGCCTTTTCTGTTAGCTTGTTCATAGATCGGCCATTTACAAGACTCATGCCTACTGTGGCCCAAGATACATTTCCTGAAGGCTTTCCTGACTGAGGCATGGCATTCGCAGCTAGTCTGGGATGGCTGTTGCTCCCTACCTCTACTCTGGAGAAATGAGACATGTTTAAGCCCACAGAGGTAGTAAGTCAGATTAGAGACCACATGAAAAGACATAAATATGTGGCCAGCTGGGTGATGGTTCTTAGGACATGGAAGAAAATGATCAAGATGCCCTAGTACTATAGTTGTTCAACTTCCTAATGCTGTGACCATCTATCTGATAGCTCCTCATGTTGTGGTGACCCAAAACAATAAATTATTTTTTTTGCTACTTCACAACTGTTATTTTACCACTGTTATGAATCATAATGCAAATATTTGTGTTTTCTGATGGTCTTTGGGGTTGTGACCCCATAGATTGAGAACCTGGAGTTTGTGTGTGTGTATTTGTGTGTGTGTGTGTGTGTGCATGTAGTGTGTATGTTATAATATGTGTGTGTGCCTGCGTGTGCATTTGTGTTTGTAACTTTAACTCAAGGCACTTCCTATCCAAAAGACTGATACAATCCACAATCCAAAAGAGAAAATATCATAAATTTGACAAGATACATCACACAAGACTATCTCAATCATGTTTGTGAACATCAACTTTGGAAGGCAATTATGCATTATCTGGTGGAATCTTGGATCTAGATATTCTATGTGTTATTGATTTCATTCCACTTAGTAGAATAATAAATTCACAGAGCATCTACAGGTGGGGTGAAATTCCTATAAACCTACACTAGGAAACATAAACAAGAGTGTTCTATGCAATATAATACACACACACACACACACACAAACACACACACACACACTTTGAAAGCAGTTTGAAAACACTTAAGACTGAATCAAGTGTAGGCGGCTTATAAAATGGAATACCCTGATACAGAAAATAAATAAATAAACAAACAAACAAACAATGGCTTACTATTCTGGCATAAATATGCTTTAGAGTAACAAAAACCTAATACTTGTCCTAATATTCCACATCTCTTCACAGGTTATGAAGATAAAGCCAAGACTGGACCTCTCCTTACTCATACCCTTTATCCAAGCTTCCAGCTTTATACCAGGACCTGTATACTATTCACAACTGTATCCACAGAGCCCAGGAAAACATCGGGCATAAAGGAGATACCCAGCAGACATTTGTAGGATAATTGAATGCATTTGAAAACAAGCTTGCATGCCAAAAGTAGTTTAGGTGTTTCCAGCCTGAAACCCTGATGAGTGAAATCAGACTCTGGCTTTATCTGCCAGGGTGACTTTGTGCCACATACAACCCTGCAGCTACTGTCATCTACTTAATAACAGCTTCCCCAGCATCCCCTACATTTCCACCCAGCAGCTACTTGTGCCCTGGTGTAACCACATCTCACTAATAATGGGAAGATAAAGGAGCTCACCTTTACTCATTAAAGGAAAGCATAAAGCTTGCACCATTGCCATTATTTAGGATAGATTACAAAAAGCTGAACTTGGGGGAAATGAGAAATACAGCAGGAATCAACAAGAACTCGGAAAATCAGACAACTCCAGCACAAGAGATTGAGGAAGCAGTTAGCATGATCAAAGCAAAACCAGGCTACTGTCACATTAAAATCCTGACACAGGCTGCAAAATACCCTGCAACTTTTCTATGTGGGAAATAAAAAAAAAGAAAGCAAAGGGTCAGATGTAGGGTAGAAGAGTTCATCCGTTTTTCTGCTGAAGCACATTAGAGACTGAGAAAGCAACTATTCATTCAGCCTTGTTGACTTCAGTCAACCTAAGCATGAAATGTATTTTAATGTCAGCCAAGGATACCACTGCCCACAGTTAACTCCATCATCTCTGTAGGGTAGCATGGAGTAAGAGGACTACCGTTGTCTGGGTCAGCAACACCGAGTATTTCACACTATCTCCTAGAGTCCTACTATCTATATAGTTGGAAATTGTGTATGAGCTCATTAGATATTCCTGAATCACTTTAACTATCATTTAAATAGTGCTGTTCCAGGAAAGGAGATGGTTAAGACAACAAATACATCATCAATATCTAGAAAAGACTCATTTGCTTTCTTCTTTCTATTAGTGTTACCAAGAGCAGAAACTGATACACTCTGGTTTCTTCTAGCCCCAAATGCTGTCTGTATCAGTTTCGTTTCAACAGTTTACTGACCTCTTAGTTCACACCTAACACACTTGGAGCTTGTATGTACCCTAATAAGGCTTGCAGGAATGACTGGTGACGCAAGATTAATACTGAAAGAAAGCTTAAAGGTGGGTACCAACGTAGCCCAAAACCTGGGGAATAAGAAAACTGTGGCTTATGAATCCAACTGTGCTCTGATACTAACCAATTCGATGCTTTTGAAAAACCATCTCCCTTCCCTGAGCCACAGCTGTTGCCTCATTGGAAAAGGCTTGACTGGACACTGTCAAAATCCCTGTGAGCACAGCTGATTGATCCTGACACTGCGAGGAACCCGAAAGCAGGAAAAAAAGTGTCCTTTACAGTCTTAGAATATGCTTAGAGAAGTTCACAATAGGAAGATCATGCTAACAAGGGAGTTATTGAGGGAGGACTTACAAGACTTACAAGTGCAGAGTCTTAGGGTCTTCCTAGAAACACCGTGTGAAGTAATTTGACACGTTTCATAATTGTATTATTGTCTGTGATATAATAGTGACTGTGATATTTGTAAATCTAACTCTTTCCTATCTTTCCTTCTGTGTGCATGACTGCTTCCTATAATCAGCTCATCGTTTTATATTGTTTTGTATATGAAAAGATTCATATATATATATATATATATATATATATATATATATGCCTGTCATGTATGAAATTATGCATGTATGAAATTATGCATGTATGTACATTGCATGTAGAGGCCAGAAGAGGGTACAATGTTTCCTGGCACTGGAGTTATGGACATGTGGGTGCTGGGGATTGAATATGTGTATGCTACAAGAGCAGCAAGTACCCTTACCTATTGAGCCATCTCTCCAGCCTCTCAGTGCATTTGTATTTAGTCCATTTCTCAACAGGGAGTTCACATATTCAAGGTGGGTAGGTGAGGGATAGTTTTCACTCATTCACTAAGCAACTATCCAGACCAATCCACCTATTGCACTACTTAAGAACCATCCAGACCAATTCACCTATTGCCCTAGTAATTCTCTTAGTTGTGCTGATAACCTAAACCTTAGATTCAATTTTAAAGCTATAAATCCAGACACACAACACATTCTTCCTTACCCAAATCATAATAGGAATGTGGTGATTACTCAGTGATTGGATTTGTGACAAACAGTATCTTAAGCTTCACATTGAGATTACGTGGATTTACACTTTCAGCAACCCAATCAGCCACACGATTGGTGTACTCCTTCCTTGTCATGCTTGCTAGAAGATTTACACGGTAAATTATGTAATGTAGAACCCAGCTGCAATCACTTACTGTGGTTAAGGAATTGAAGCAGCCATTTGTTTTTATGCACAGGAAACATTCCATATTTAGAAGTTTCCTGTTGCTTAAGTTCACTGCTGTGACGAAAGAAAGAAGTCCCAGTAACATTTCTATGAAGGTGCCTGCTCATCCTTCCATGCACTGACTACTGAGAAGCATGCACACAATCTCCTCATCTTTCCACACCCTGTATGAAGCACACACATGTGCCTCTCATCCTCCACTCACTGACTACAAAGCTGCACTCCTCAGTGTCTCTGCCCAGGAACAACTGCTTTAACTCCATCATTCCTTTCCCCCTTTTAGGCTTCCAGATATTTAAGGAAAAAAATAATAATACTTTTTTGTTCCCTTTTTTTTATGACATTGAAGAAACAGGGCATAGAACATAGTTTAGCCAATGTCAGATCCAGCACAGTGTAACCAGAAGCATCTCTGAGTTTACCATCTAACAATGTGTTGATAAGCTTTTTGGTTTCTCTTCACACATCATTATCAAACATTTGTATCTGCCTTCCATATACAGGCCTGATGATCTGCCAGCTATTCGTTAATTGTTCACATTAACACTAATGTAATATCATATTGTCAGTGTTAAAAAGCATTACTTCTTCAAGTTGCTTATTTCTGGGATATTCTGGAGTGGGTTCTTTTTTTGTTGTTTCTTTAATGAAGGATAGGGCTGGAAATATATTGCTCAGGCTAACTTTGAGTTCATAATTATGCATACAGTCATACCTATCAGGTCTGGATAAAGAGGTCATGCTTTAAAATAAAATCATAACAAAAAATTCCTTATTTAGGAAGATGTTGAAGTCATAATACCCTTTAATCCACAGGTGGGCTCTGTTGTCTCTGGAGCTCTGGCGCTCTGTCTCCTGTATACGACATGAGGGTAGGACCCTTCCTCGGTCAGTGGATGCTTTTTAACAGGCTCAATGAAAAAGTCTCCATGTGGTAGATGGAAAAATCCAGTCTGTAAATAGATTCGATGAGAGGATTTATGTGAATCAAGTCTGCAAAGAAGAATACTAAAGTGAAACATTATATAGACCTTAGTAATTTCTGGAAATTTCAGAAACAGTGCTCTCAAACTCTGTCATTGGGTGTTGGAAAACTGATGGCTCATAGATGTCTTTGTAATCATAAGTATAAAATGATTGATCATAGGTGCCTTTGAGATGCTAGTAAATATATCCACATGCTCACACAGACCCAAAATGTCATATGCAGTTAATCAGGTTCTTAGATTCTCCTTAGCACCACAGCTGGGCATTGCCAGATCACAAATCGAGTTCTTGCTTCTGCTTGTCTCCATGGAGACCCTGTCTATGCCCTCAATCCACTGATAACAGAACATTTGTCTCTGTGTGATAATATGACCATATAGGCACCCAGTTGCTTTCCTGAGTGTGTTCATTTAGGAAACAAACATTTAGACTAAGTGTCTGATCCATTGAATAGTTCTCTACCACTTTACAGGCAAAAAGAGCATTCTTATCATGGCTATGGGGATCAGTTCTTTATCTGAGAATGCTGGTCCGTGACGAATTCAATCCAAGGGGTTGATATGAAAGTATATTTCTTTATACTCTTTTGTTCCCTATGCAAAACTTCCAAGTATCTACTTGAGGTGCTTAGCAAAGCCTGAGCCAGCCAGGCATGGTGATGTATGTCAGTTATACTCTGAAGGCATATGCAGAAGAATTATGAGTTCGATGTCATCTGGGCTACAAAACAAACACTCAAGGTTCCAATCCCATAATGCATGAGACAACGAGTTCACTCTGGGTGACCTATTTGGAGTTTTATATCAAGCCACCTATTCAAGAGCATCAGACTCTGGAATGAAATGGGGTCAAACCCAAGTGGCTCCTCACTTCTGATCTTGAGTAAATGACTTGATCAGTTTCTCAGATATCATCTCAAACACATGGATAACTACAAGTTATTGTGAATGACAGATGAGTGCATTTATGTAGGACTTTTAGAGAATGTGGTGTTCAGTGGGTTGACTAGCACTAGGCTCTTTCCAGACTTCTGACTGTGTCATTTTCCAGAATTCACAGAATCAAAATGGCCTGTCATTAAATATTATTTCTCCAATATAGACCTAGACACTGGGTACTTGAAGAAGACTGGAAAAGACTTCCAGGTTCCTCTCTCTCTCTCTCTCTCTCTCTCTCTCTCTGTATATAGATAGATAGATAGATAGATAGATAGATAGATAGATATAGATATATCAGCCTAATGCTACTCAGCTATAGACAAGACTAGCTGATCAGTCCAGGCAAACAGCAGGCATGGGAGGCTCTTCTCAATCTGTGTGTCCTTCTAAGTACCTGTGATGGCTATTCTTGGTTGTCAACACGACTATGTCTGAAATGAATTACAATCCAGAATTTATAAGGTTCTTTTGGAGAGCAGCTGAAGCTTGGCATTCTGAGAAGCCATGGAAGGCCATTGGTGAAGATGCAGCCTCAGTTGTAGTTGCTAGCTGAGGACCGAAGGGGTCATGCAAAGAAACAGGCTTGGCACCATGAATACAGCTTATGATTGGCTATTGGTGAAACCTAGTTTTAGTGGAAGATCCCAGTGTATTGGAGATGCTGGTACCATGGGATGATCACCAAGAACAGCAGTAGTGATGGAGAAGATCAACCGGAGCTTAGAGTGCTACAGAGGGCAGAGCTCAAGAAGTAACCCAAGCCCTTTGGAGGAGCCCAGAAGATCATATGTGGATCCCAGATATTGGAACAAGAAGCTGTGAAGGTGAAGTTTCCTTGGAGACCCCAAGATGTTAGAGATGCCAGAGTCATGGGATACCTGTCAGGGACAGCTACTACCAGGAAGTGTGATGTGGTAGTTTGAATATACTTGGCCCATGGGAAATGGCATTATTAGGAAATATGGCCTTATTGGAGGAGGCATAACCTTGTGAGAGGAAGTATGTCACTGTGAGGTGGGTTTTAAAGTTCCCTTCTATGTTCAAACTCCACCCAGTGTGGAAGAGAAACTACCTTCTGGATGCCTGCAGAAGAGAATCTCTCCTGGTTGCCTTTGGATCAAGATGTAGAGCTCTTGGCTCTTCCCACACCATGTCTATCTGGATGCTGCCATGTCCCCCCACCACCACCCCCAAGATGATAATGAACTGAACACTGAAACTCTAAGCCAGACCCAGTTGAATGTTGTTTTGTAAGAGTTGCCTTCATCATGACACCCTAACTAAGGCTGTATGTATTTGTGTTCTACTACCTATCAGTGTAGACAGTAATATAGCCAGACCTTAACACTAATCTTGCCATGGGGCTTCTTATTTTGATTGCCAACCTCAGAATATCTTCATATGAAAAATAAAAGAAAGATAAAAGTTCTTTACTCTGACCTGTGAGAAATAGCTGTGTGACCTTGGATTGGTTGCTCAAACCCTTGAGCCACAGTGCCCTTCACGTTGGTAAGAGGCAGCAACGCCGACTACTTTATAGAGGCCATTGGAGAATCAACTGAGAGGAAGCATGTGGACGTAGCCTACAAGAGATTTTACTTTTAACCTCAGATTTGTTTTTACTCTGTCATTTCCTAGGAGATGTGGCACTTTGTTTTTCTCTGTAGCTTTATCTGAGAAGAACTTCTGTGACAGGAAGCACTGATGAGATCCAGAGACCAGAATCAAGTAATTGTAATAAGATAGTGGAAACAGACTCCATGCATTACAGAGATTTGGTTCTATTTCTGCTGTGAGTCAGAGACCAACCAGAGAGAAGAAAGCCTGCCTGCTGTTAATGAGGCTCATTGGAGCCATAGAAACCAAGCAAAAGGCCAGGGCTCCTCAGAGAGCCTGGACCCTGTGGTCATTTGTGCACTGTTATCAACCTAAATATTAACGTCCCTCGAGGAAACAATTACAAAACCACCAAGAAGGGCTAATCAGGAACTCTGTAGGCTCAAAATTTGGGTTCAAATGGTGAATAGGAAACAAAGAAAACTCCACTGGAGAGCCTGCACATTCAATGAGCGAGATGAACAGGAAGGCCTGGAAGCTACAGTTTTTCCTAAAAGCTTCCTTTCATCTTCATTCCTCCACAGGGTCATCCCTGCAAGCACACACACACACACAGAGAGAGAAATCTATCACAATGGTTCACAGAAGCTGTAAGGAGACACCAGAGAGCAAAAGTCGGGGCAGGGAGGCAGGGGGGAAAGGAAGGACTTATGAGTGCACAGGTAGGGTAGCTTGCTGCAAGACCCTCTGTACAGGGATCATGGAGAAGGAAACACGCAGGAGCAAAAACAGCACACAAGTGGTGTGAGGAGGAGTGCAGGCGTGTTTTCAGGTTAAGCTTATGTACCTGTCTTTTCCAAAGTATAAACAGAGATGTGCGCATATAAGGTGCCAGGTGGCGGTGGCTCAGAGGTCTGTGTATAGGGCTCTTCTTGGTTAGTAAAAGCCAGGTCATGATAGACAAAACCACACACAGTTTGCCTTCAATGGGAGAGCTGGCTTCAACACTTGGCCTGAAGCAAGCTGTCTGGGAAAACTATCTTTCCGTTTTCAGCTCTAACTTGGAATCAAACAAAGCCACCTTCATCCCAGTCTTCCCTGCAACCCACTCCCTTCTCTTACCTACCAAGAAGATAGGGGAAAGAATTGGAAAAACACTGAGAATTCACAGAGGACTCTCACCAGCCAGAAGAACCCACACAGAATGAGGCTCGAGCTGAACCCTACAGCAGGTTCATTCTCCCTTCCACATTCTCCACCATCTTTTCTTCTCCCTTACACATCCGCCAGCCTCAGGGCCCTGTTAACTCACTTACTTGTTTTAACTAAGTTATAAATATCTATGAATGCTTCCAAACACCACTACCCTTTATATATATTATATATATAATATACATATATTATATATATAATATGCATATATTATATATATAATTTAAATATTGTATAGCATTACAAGAATGTAAAGCTATGTACAAATGATACCCTTATGTAAGTTTCATAAAAGGAACCCTCACCTGGAGGAAAAGAAGATTACCAATCAGCCAAGAAGTTCCCTGTTCCCCTTTATAACCAACAACATTCCTAAAGGACTCTGTGATCCTGCTATCTAGCACTCGTAAATTAGCTCTAAGTCTACACTTGGTTTCAAATCACAATTCGGATCCAGACCTAGACCTTGGGGGGATAAGACAGAGGCATCATAGTGGACTTTATATCCTACACCCCAGATTCACATTACAGAATCTAACTCTCTACACAGACCTGGAAATGACATTTTTCTCATCTTTGTACTCCATGGAAAGCTCTTCCCAAACGTCTAAGGCAATGCAGGGAGGGTCAGAAGACACCACGCTGCCTGGTGGATAATTTGTGCTGATGGACACACAATGGAATAACTGCAAAAGTCTCAGTGGAGCAGAATAAATACAAACCTCCGCGTTCCTTGCTGCTAGAGTATCAGAGTAGGAGCTTCTCTCTAATTAACCTTCAGCACAGGACAGGAAGGGATTTAAGGCTTGTCCTGGGACCAAGCAAGCAAAGTTCCTAAAATTGACATCTTCAGTTACTTTCCAAGTCTACCAAGTCATAGCCTTCTCTTTTTTTTCCTACTAGAAGTACATTCTGTATCACTATGATTTTCTTCCCACTTCTGGCTTTGTTCCCAAAGCCAGACTTTGGGGACAAGCAGGTCTGAGTTCACCATTCAATTCCAGTAGGAACAAGTAATACATCTTTATACAAGCAATCTGGTCCTTATGAGTCTCAGTGGCCTCATCTGTCATTGTGTAGTGTGAGGATGGCTTTCTGCTGAGCAATTGCACCTGGGAATGAATGAGGTGATGCATGAGAGTTACTCTAAACAATGCCTGTCCTCTAGCTAATGTCTCTCTGCAGATTTTCTCACATTGACAGCACCTTCTCTGTGACTGAGTCATTCATTTCCTTATCCTGGGGTGTGTTTGACATGGATGTTTATTCCTGAAGACAGTTTTTGGTTCTAGGGGAAAAAATTACCTGTTTATATAAAGAAAGAAAAGCTTGCTTGGTAATACATGAAACTAAATGCATTTGACCCGTCATGATTCTCGAGAGCTCTTCACATAGATTCACTATTGTTCTTTCATAAGAGAATAAAAAGCCATGGCTCTTAAAACCCATCCAGCCACTGAAGTGAGTCCTCAGAGAGTAAGAGCACAGGTTCCAAAGAGAATCAGATATCAGGAAACCTCTGTCCCTGAGCTCCTTCAATTTTAGCATGTAAAAGACTGTTATGGGAAGCTTTTTAAAAATAATTGTGTATGTGAAGCTGTAGAGATGACTCAGTGTTTAAGAGCACTTGCTAATCCTAGAGAAGACCCCGATTCCATCCCCAGTGTCTATGTGGTGGCTCACATATGTCACTCAAGCTCAAAGGGATCCAATTTCCCCTTTTGGTTTCCATAGGCACCAGGGATGCATATGGTAGATACATAGCATGCAAGCAAAACATGTACATCCATAAAATAAATAAAATATTGCAAAATATTTTAAATGATTATTCCCATGAGCCTGTCCCAGGACATGTTCTTGAGGGATGTGGTATAATATGCTGAGAACTGCATACTGTATAGCAAGCATCTTAAGATTCTGATACATATAATTCACATATCACAGTTTGGAAAACACTGTACTTTTTTTTTCTCCTGTAAAACCAAGGATGTGAGTAAACATGGTTTGCTGTGCTTTGGATCTGAAATCTGCCCTCAACTTTTGTTTTTGAACACCTGCTTCCCAGATTTGGGCATTATTTGGGTGGTCTGGTATGGAACTTTGAGAAATAGAATTAAATCCCTGGGGGTGGACCTTTGAAGGCTATACCCAACCTTGGTGCTTGGCACTATCTTTTTGCTTGCTAGTCCATCTTGATAAGAATAACCTCTGTATAAGTTCTCACCAGGATGAACTCATGAACCTTGGCTATCAACTTTACACACCTGGGATGAGGGAATCTCAGATGAAGAATTGTTGCCATCATATTGCCCTGTGTGTAGGTCTATGTGTAGAAAAATTTTAATCAAGAAACATGGATGCTCTGACAAAAAGCATCCAAAGATATGACCTAGACAGAATGCAGTCATGACCTGGATTACAGTGTGGTCTGATTGGAATACAGACATACCCTTAGTACATATCTTTACTCTCTAAAATGAAGGTAAGGTTAGTTTGTAGAAGAAAGCAGCATGTTTGAAAATGATATTTAATTGAGGGGTAGATGAAGTAATGAACCAGAAAAAGATTTGACAGAATGAGTCAGAGATAGGATATGCCCACCTCTCACAAGAACAGCAGAGGAAGAGAGGCTGCTTAAGAGCAGGGAGAGCTGGGCAATGGTGGTGCATGCCTTTAATTCCAGCACTTGGGAGGCAGAGACAGGCAGATTTCTGAGTTAGAGGTCATCCTGGTCTACAGAGTGAGTTCCAGGACAGCCAGGTCTATACAGAGAAACCCTGTCTTGAAAAACCAATAAAAATCAAATCAAATAAAAATAAAAAGAGAGCAGGGAGAGAGAAAAAAGTGGTGGTATCATGTGATGTGATAGATGTGATGTGGAGTGTACATGGTTGTTTTACTGGGACAGTTTTAAAGAGCCAGGTAAAAGAGAGAACAAGCTAATCACAGGGGAAGACAGAACAAGCCGGTGAATGAAAAGGAGCCAGAAGATTAGAGCATATTACTCAAGTTAGTATGCGCAAAGGCAGAGCAATTCAGTCAGGAGCTGAGAAAAGCTGGATTGAATCAGTCAGTTTGGATGATTAGGTTGTGTGGAGGCTAGATGCTTCCAGGCCTAGGTCTAAGGATAGTAAGACAAGAGAAAGAAATGCTCTGGGTTCATTCCAAGCCATGTATTAGCAATCCTTGGGCACAGCTCTCATCTCATCATCTCATCTGATAAAATAAATGTTACATTTACATCTATGGGGGAATTATCTTGATTGTTAACTGAAAAGACAGCCCAAGCCACTGGGAACAGTACAATTCCCCGGGCAGATGGGCCTGACCTGTATAAGAAAGGTAGCTGACCATGAAAGGCAGCTTGGCAGTAACAGAATTCCTCCATGAATTCTGCTTTAGTTCCTGACTCCAGGTTTCTACCTTGAGTTATGAAAAATAAACAAACCTATTCCCACCCTTAGTTGCTTTTGGTCGTGGTACTTATCAAAGCAACAGAAACAAAACTAAGTGTGTGTGTGTGCTTGTGTGTGTGCATGCGCATGCCCATGTTTGTGTGTCTGTGTGTCTCTGTTTGTATTTGTGTCTGTGCGAGGTGTCTGTGTGAGTGTATCTCTGTGTGTGTCTGTGTGAGGTATCTGTGTATCTGTGGTTGAATGACTGTGTATATGTGTGTGAGTGTGGGTGCATGTGTATGTGTATATGTGAGTGTGTGAGTGGATGTGTATGTATATATGTGAGTGTGTATGTGTGTGTGTGTGTGTGTGTGTGTGTGTGTGTGTATTTCCCTCCATTAAGTTGCTTGTGGTATGCATTCTGTCACCTTAACATAAAATTAACAAATACCATAGAAATAGCTCCATTAAAACCTTAGTTTGCCTCAATCACATGAAATTCTAAGTATGACAATAGCTAAATCCAAGTTGTAAAGAACACGCCACAGATGTAGGACTGGAAAACATATTCACAGTATTTTTCAGGTCAAGACAGTGCAAAGGTGTTCCCCAAAAGTTGGAAAACATACCAGTAAATAGATTTCCTAGCTGACTAAGAGTTTTCACATGAAAAAAAAAAAAAAAAAAAAGGATCTTTGGGAGAACTCTGCATACAAATGCAGAAGTACCCCTCTGAAATTGTCCCTAAATTTGTTTTAAAGGTTGTTTTGTTTTTTACATTGCAAACTGCATTTCTAGAAAGACTCAGTAGACCTGCATTCAACACTGTCCTGGGTGGGGGAGGCAGGATCTTCCCAGGCAGCTCCACCTTACAAAACTATCTTTCTAGTTCTGAATAATAAATGAAGTCAGAGTCTTAGAGTCGCCCGGATATACCCTTTTCTCCAAATAATGAATCCATCAAAATGGGTTCTTCTTCTAAGAATTTCTCTGTGTATAATTTTAGTTTTAAACCATATCAACTAGTCACCCCTGCATCCATTTACCATATCTTCCCAGAAAAATGAAGACTCCAATTAAAAAAAAAAAAAAAAAAAAAGGAAGGGAAGAAATTGCTAGCACATTGGAAGCCAGGGAAACTGACTTCTATTGCAGAGAACAATGGGAGAATACAGCATAGGTAAAAGCTCTCTCTCTCCTGTGGGGATCAGTGAGCCATTAAGGTGATTTCAGCCTCATGACACAGCAGGCCATCGTTCAAAAATTAGAAGCCGCCCTTGCTAGGAGAACACAAAGTTCTTGCTGGAATATGAAGAAAATATCCCTGCCCTGTCTTTGTCCACCCTGATGTTGAAGGCTCCCACTCCTGCAATGAAGATCACAGTAACCATGAAAAGCAGCTGCTTTGACCACAGGACAATTGTCTTGCTCCCTGGGAACACTGGAGTCACAGCGTTCCAGGCAGTTTAAGGATGACCCTGGCAGAGGATGGCCTTTGATGGCCTAGTGATAAGTAGATGGGTATAAGCCAACCCTGAGGGGATCTGATAGCACACTCATGTCACTATCACAGAAGAGTGACACTAATGAAGAGGATGTCTAATGTACCATGTTATAGCCATGATGTTACATTAATCCACTGACAAACATTTACATCCATATAATAGGTACAGAAATCAAAACAAAGCTCTTCTTAAGGGCTGTTTCTTTAGAGAAAGGTCCTAATCACTTTCCCCTTTCTACAGCCCACTCCTGCCACTGCTATAGAAGAATAAGTTCAACATAATTAAATGTCACCCTCCATAATGCTACGGAGAGAATATATTTCAGTCATTATTCCATTTTTTTTTTACTAAGCACAAATTAAATCCGTTTACTTGGTTCAATATTTCTTAGGCACTTGAAGACAAGATTGAAGTGCTGGAGGTAAGGAAGTAGCAGCTGAGAAGGGTTGCTAAGGGTCTCCAAATTCATCTACGTGTACTTAAAGGGATGCCTGAGGATAAAGAGGCACAAGAGAAAGGGCAGAAGGAGGAAGGCACACTCACCGAGGTTGAAATGAGAGCCCTAAAGGGAGCAGGTGGAGATCTGTCCATTTGGGGCTGGCTGAAGATGTGTTCTGTAAACTCCTTTATTTGTTCACCATGGAACCTTCAGTGAGATACACATTGCTTTCTTGACATCTTTGTGTGGCTAATAATCCTGGCTCTTATGTCAAGAATACAGTGGGGGAGAAATCAGAACAGTAGCTGAATCAACATGCAACAAGTATCTCTTTCTCCCAGTGAGACAGTAAGACCATTTCCTTGATCTAACAATAACCCAGTGTCTTAATTTTTCTTCCCATTGCTCAACAAGATGCCCCAGAAAAAGCAGCATAAGGAAGAAAGAGCTTACTTGGCTCACAATTCTATGTTACAAGCCATCACTGAGGTTAAACCCAGATGGCAGGAACTTGAAACAGCTAGTCACAGTACTTCCATGGTAAAGAACAGAAAGCAATGGATTAAGGTAGGTTTGGGATCCATTCTAACACATTTCAGGGTTCCCCTGACTAGACAATGGTTGTACCCATTCTCTAGTGGTAAAGTTACACCCCTCAATTAACTAACCAAGATTGTCTCCCTGTAGACATACCCAAACACCTGTCTCTCATTGAGATTCTCTTCCTAGGTGATTGGAGATTGTGTGGTTATCCATTAAAACTAACCATAACATCTAGGACACTGTCATGAGGCCAGGAAGAAGGCGCCAAGCTTTCATGAAGCTGGACTAGAGGCTTGTCTGAGACAAAACGAGCCACTGGGGAGAGTAAAGAGCACATGCAGAGTAAGCGGTTGTTGGAAAAGGGAATATGAGGATTTACATTAGTGTAGACCTAGTGACTAGTGCCTTCTGAATGCAACAGAGGAATGATTTATCCTAGCTCACTGTCTCAAAGGAATTCAGTTAGTCATGGCAGGAAAGACACTGTGGGGCAGCTTAGTTCATGGTGCTGCAATCACATGGCACAGGCTGCTCACATCACAGCAGACAAGGAAGTAGATGGGGGGCAGGAACCAAGGGCAAGTTCATAGCCCTCAAAGGCCCTGCATATTAAAGGTTTTACAGCCTCCCCAAATATTGATAGCCAATAAGTGTTTAAAAAAATGAATCTATGGGGCAGAGTTCAGATTCAACCCATCACAATGTTTACTCCACGGTCAAAGCAAAGAGCAATGAATCAATGCATGCATGGTGGAGATCCACTCGGACACAGTTTAAGATTCCTCTGTCTAGAGAATGATGCCAGCTGCAGTTAGGTCAGTTTACAAACCTTACAGGATGTGCAAAGCAAGTATGATGTTTAGGATAAATATAGTCCTCAAAGACAGAACATTCTACTCCCCCCAACCTGCAAATGTTTCTTTACAATGCAGTAGTTTGCTGGTATAATTAAATAAAGATCTTAGAGAAACTGCTCTGGATTGTCAGCATTGATCAGTGCAGTCAGAGGAGCCTTTACAAGATGGGACAGGCAGGTCAGAGTGCACACATGGAGATACAATGACAGAAGAGAGTAGAGTAACTTTATTTTTGTTCGATGCCTCTATACTAGTGGTAATTTTTCATAGCACACTAGAAGAGTGAACAGGTCAGACAAGTAAAGTCACACAAAGGGAAGTTTGGAAGGTTAAGGGTCCATGAGTATAGGACACTGGTTATAATCCACAGCCAAAAGTACTTTTCACACACAAGCCCCAACACACGAGAAAGCATTCTAGGAGAGTATAGCAAAATGTCCTATGTTGAAGGCATTCAAATATATAAATTATGTTATGTTATACATCAGCTGTTCTTTCCTCTCCTAACCCTACTTCTCCAGGGCTGAGGACGAAATGCAGGACCTCACTTGTACTAGGCAAGAACTCCACTACTGAGCTACAACTTTAGTCCAACCTCGTTTGTTTGAGATTATAATTCCAACACACTAAATTAATAGCATGACCAAGTAAGTAATGGGTTCCAGCATGCAGATTCAAAAATCACTGATACAATAAGCTCTGAGAACTTTCATTTTAGAATTAAATATACACTTATATCCTTATCCTGTTGCCATGGTGTCTTGCTATGTGTCCCTGGTCACACTATGTGAAAGGGCGGAATGTAGATTTGTTGCAGCTGTTAAGAGTGAATGGTACATTAAAAGGAAACGTCAGTGGTAGTACCTGATACTCAGCATAGATTCAGAAACAATACCTATCTCTGATGAAGTCAGAGAGTCTTAGTTAGCATTGCTTAACACACTCCATCCCATTAGCTGTTAGGCATCTATCTCATCACCTCCACTCATCCACACCCAGGAGTGCATGTCCAATGAAGACCCACACCCTTAAAGTCATCCACTCCTGCTAAACCATCCTAATTGTTAGAAAGCTCTGCATGAGATTCAGTCTTCCTGTAACTCCCACTCAGCATCTTTGTCCTTCCGCCTGGAATGTTGTCACAATGGACCCACCCTTTTATCTGTAACACCAACTGACACATATTATATAGGCTTTTACGTGTGCTTCTGTTTTCCCTCTTCTGTCTCACTGCTTCCATTCCTTTTGACAATTTGTCACCGGGCTATTGTGTTAATGCCTCAGTAGCCTTGTTTTGCTTTACAGAACATACCACAGCTTGTCAATAATTCTTTCAAAAGAGCACCAGATTTGGAGACGGGAAGTCCAGCACACCAATACCATCAGCTTCGGAGAAATTAAAGAGGGGAAACAGTATTATCCTTCACAGAAATAAAATTCTTGAGGGAAGGAATTGGTATGCCAACAATTTGATTTAACCAAAAGGACTTAATTCATCCCCTAACAACAATCAACAACAACAACAAAATCTATTTTCTTTACCAGGCGACCTGGGATCCAGGAAATGAGCTTCAGAATTAGAGAAAATAGATACTGACAGCATTCAGGGTGGAAAGTCTCACGCTCCCTGAAGCTTAATGATTTTTTCCCCTAAGTTCTCACATTGATTAGTATTCGTTGGGCTTTAACTTTCATGCTATTCTTACTGCTCTGTCAGCATCCAAGTGTGGTCAGCCTGTGACCAGTTACGGCTGGACCCTTTGGATTATGGACAAGTACCACAGAACTAGCCCACTGTACAGCAGTTACTTCTCTGCCAGCATGCCAGGTGTCACAGACAGAACTCTAAAGGGGACGTGGTCAAAAGAGTACACAAGGGTGATTTTCCCCCCTCTTTCTCCATTATATTATTTTGAAAAAATTCAAAGCAAATATCATCCACTTAGTATAACATACACTCATAGGCACTTAGATTCAACAAATAACTCAGCACCTTTGATGTATACAATATGACAATTCAGCTTAACATACAATATAAGTATTCTGGACCATCTGAAGGCTATCTGTAGATTTCATGGCAATTCAGCTTAGCATACATCAAAATGCATGTCCTATGATGGTAGTTCCATATCTAATCACCATTCCATGGCTTTACCTGAGAAGACTGGCAACCATTCTACAATGCAGACATGTGAGAGAAGTGTAGCTATGTCCCTCATCAAAGAAGCTTCTATTTACAGCAAATGGAGGACGGAAAGAAAATCACAGCTAGATACAATGCAGAAATGAATCGATCAGGAGGAGCTCAGCCCCAATGGATACAACTATACCATAATTCCTGTGTCTGTAGCTCAGGAAACATCAGGGAAAAGAGCAAAGAACTATTTTGAGAGTCAGAACACCAAGATGTCTGGTATAGAGTAGTCTCTCATAGAATTGGGTGCACAAACAAGAAAGAAACAATATTAATAGATAATGCTAACACAAAAGAGAGACAATATCATGGGGTCCCACCCCTAAACAAAGAGCCATAGAAAACTAATGACTGCTGAGAGGGAGAGATAGCTTCTCCCCGATGAGCCCCTAAATTGATTATCTAGTACAAAGTGGTCAATCTTAAGTCTATACACATAAAAACGATAAAAAGAGACTCCACAAATTGTATTTATATACTTATACATACTTATATACATATGGGGCGTGTGTGTGTGTGTGTGTGTGTGTGTGTGTGTGTGTGTGTGTGTAAAAGAGGCTATCTGCCTGCTGCCTGTGTTGTGTCTGGCCTCAGTGGGAGAGGATGTACTTAGCCCTACAGTGATTTGATGTGTTGGAGGTGGGGAGGGTGCTGGGGGTGTGAAGGGAATGGGAGTGGTGTGTTTGAGGGAGCAGGAGTGGGTGATACCCAGAGAAGGGCTCCCCCTTTTCAGAATAGATGGGAAGGGAGAAATGGGGGGGAATCTTCAAGAGTGAGAACTGGGAGGATATGGGGGGGAGCTGGTGCTGTGATGCAAAGTGAATAAATAAATAAAATATAAAAAAAGAAAAAGAGGGTAACAATTTGAGGATACATGGAAGGAGTTTGAGAGAGGGAGCTTGAAAGGGGCTGGGGGTGAAAGGAAAGGGGGGAGTGGTATAATCATATTTTACTTAAACATTATTTAAAATTCCGAGTTTCACTGCACACACACACACACATTCCATTTCTAACATCTAGTCACCAGATTTCCAATTACATTGTTTACTAGAGCTTTCTACACAAGTGACTGCGTCTAAGCCAGGAGAAGGGGTTACAATAGGTGAGAAGGAAGAAATTACTCTGGAGAACAGAGAAGGGAAAAGGAAGGTAACTCCCATCCTGAGAAGGGTAAGAGACAAAAGGATGGAACAAATTTCTTTTCGGTGTTTAATCATTGTATATTACTTGTGTAAAATGATGGGTTTGAGGAACAGGTTCTAAGTCCATAGAGAGAGCAAGGGTAGACCAGATACCTTACAAAACCAAGTGAAGAACATCTTTCCAGTTTTGATAGAGTGCTTGGGTGGGGGTGGGGTGTGGATACTACAGGCACAGGCCAGTTATTCAAGAGCAAGCATGAGTCCTGCGGGAAGAGTAGAGCGGGCGGCTTCCACCCTGCCAGAGTGGACTGTGCTGACGTTGCTTTAGGCCTCCCACTGGTTCCTTCAGTCATTACTCTCATACTTCATGGAAGACGGGAAGCCTGGATGTTCATAATATTTTTGAAAAGTCCCTCTCTTAAGCTAGAAGGATGATTTTTTTTTTAAAGAGTACAACGGCTAGTAAAAGAGGAAATAATGATACCATTAAGCCTTTGGAAGGTTTAGGGTGATCACTCACATTGCAATGATAAACTGCATTTTACATGCTTTACGATTTTAAGTATGTGAGAATACAAGATGTACTTGCTGTTCAGAACAGTCATGCCTGTTTTATAAGACTTACCATTATGATCATTATTCCAAATTACCTAATTTTAAATGTCCATGCCTTTTCTTTTAAGGTATATTTTTTTGCCTTAGCTATGATTTATTTGATGCAAATGATTTGTGTGGGAAAATAAGATCCATTCATAACAGTGGTCAGAAGCTTTTAATGGCACTATAAAAACCTCCACAAATTGTTATATAGCAAAATGCATATAATTAAGAGAAAACTAAAATGCAGACAATATGTGTATAGTAGAGTTCTGTCCCTTCTCTCATGTCTATTGAAGATGCTCATGCATTGGATCACTGTAAGCGGAGGAGGGCAAAAGAAAGGAGAGACAAAAGCAAAAGCTAGACTGGAAAAGCTAGTCCAGTGTCCGTGGCCTTTTAGAAGGAAAATGGGGCCATAGGCCATGGGATGCAAATGACCTCCAGATGCTGAGAAATGTCATGATTATCTCCAGAAGTCTCCCAAAGCAGCACTTTTATTTTGGTATGTTGAGACCCATTTCAAATTATTGACTTGCATAACAAGAGAATACCAAACCTGAGTTGTTTGAGTGATGCGGCATGTGCAGCTAGTTAAATGGGTGATAGGAAACTAATGGAATATGGATCAGATACACCAGTTCCAACAGGAGGGATGAGGTCACCCCGAATAAGGTACCACCAATTGTGGTTTTCTGCAATACCTTCGAGATATTGGTTCCATCAACATTGCATCATGGGTAGGGAAGGGGCCCATTAGGAACCAACCCTCCCTGAGGGACCCATGAGAGTTAGTATTGTTGGAAGGCTGTCACTTTCTCCAGTGTTGTAGCCACTGATATGTTGCCCTTATTTCAGTAAACAACCTCCCACTCATGCTCTGGCAAGAAATGCTAACTAACTCCAGTGACTCACATACACAAATAAAATGAGAAAATAGTTGGAGATCACTGAGAGGTAGAGGTAAGAGGGGGATGGGCATAGGAAAGACTAAAAGTCACTATATGAAAGCATAAAACTACTGATAGAAAACAGTTTTTAAATCACCTAAACCTAGTTAAAATACTGTCCAGCATCCAGTATCCAGCCTTGAGACTAATGGAAGAGACCAACTTTGCCCTTGGAAATTGTATCTGCTTGAAATAGGTCAAGTGTTTGAAAGAACTGAGAGAAAGCCATTCCATTCACCTTAACAATCACAAGTAATGATGTTTTGAGTCTGTCTTACTTAGGGTTTATATTGCTGGGACAAAATTGTAATGGAAAGCAGCTTGGGGAGGAAAGGGTTTATTTCATCTTACAGACTTTAGTTCATCATTCAGGAAAGTCAGGGCAGGACCCTGGAGGCAGGAACTGGGGCAGAGGACATGAAGAGTTGTATTTATTGGCCTTTTTCTTCATTAATTGCTCATTATGCTTTTTATAGCACTTAGGGACACGATCTCAGAAGTAGCACTGTGCACAGTGAGCTGGGCTCTTCCAGATCAATCATCAATCAAAGTATATCCCAGGCTTGCCCACAGGACAAATTTGGTGAGGGCTTTCTCAATTAAGATTTCCTCTTCCAAGATGGCCAGTTGATATAAAACTAGCCAGCATAGAATTCATCCCAAACCCAAGATATTTTTTTTCTAAAATCATCTCAGGAACTACTAAAGAGAAAATGCCAAGATTGTCCATTTTGAATAGAGTTCTTTATCTTCTGGAGAGCAAAATTAGAAATAGAAATCCCTGAGATGGTTGATTTGGTACATTTGTTAGATTTGAGGGAAGAAAAGGGATAACAGAGAGGTTGGGAAGTGTCCTAATTGCAGAGTCGTGCCTTGTATGGGTCTTTCAGGTATTATCAGCTCCCTTGGATCTCAGTTGGAACTGAACCATGCAAACTGGAATGCTGGTCCTATTGTGGGTTGTTAGTTTGCTCTCTTCACCTGACTCCATGCTCAGCTCTGCACTCCTGACACTCTTACCCATATCTAGCACACTTACCTCACTCCTCAAGTTCCTCCCACCAAGCAGTCTGGGTGGTACATACATGAATCTACAAGTAATGTATGTGTGTATCCCTCTTCTTTTCAGCTTAATAGTCACAGTAATATATTTTCCGCAAGTCACAAGTATCCTCTTGTAATTATTTCCTCTCAGATAATCTCACTCACTGGGAGTGGCAGACATTTGCTTTTTTTTTTTTTTTTACACTATGACAACCATCTGACAAATTCTCATCCTTGGCCAGCATGATCATCATTCCAAAGACTCCAGAGGGACCTCTCCAGAACATTCTGGTTGGCCTCAAGGGCTTAAAGAGGAAATGCCTTATATTATAGTTCTTGATTGTTTCTAAGTTTGAAATACATACAGGAAACCATGAAATCCTTGGGGAGCGTGAGATCTCATTCAGATCAAGTCACAACCTTCCTGGAGCCTCCAGAGAGACTGTGAGAGACTGCACAGTCATTCCTAGGCATTTAGGGTAACTGTCATGCTCCTACAGGGGCAGGGAGGGTTCCTCCCTATTCCACCTATGATATGCTTGGTATGAAGACACAGAGAATTCCAAACCTCGTGGTTACATGCTCAGAGCTTTCTGGGGCTTTTATGCTAATGTAGAGATGCTTTAAAAGCATCTTTTTAAACCTATCAGAAGTATGGATTAAGATAAATTCCAAGATCTCTGCAGAGAATCATCTTTATATTAGGCCGGGGGTGGGGGGCAATGGGGAAAATGACATTTCTGGCTCCTGTGCTCACATTCTACCCTTGCTCTCCTGTCTGCGCATGTGTGTACTTTTGTGTTGCAGTGAAAGTAAACAGCTGTTGCATCAGGGCAACCCTTCTGTCATGACTTCCTTTGTTTCCTTTTCTCCCACTGGAGCATCTCCTACACTACATAGAGCAGCATATGTTTGTCAAAACAATCATGGTTAGTACTACTCTCTGTGCCAGGATGTCAGTTCCATAGTGGTTGTTTTTATCTCTTTGTTCAATGTTATCTCTGTGTTGCTTAGCAACCTTTCTAACACATTTTAAATGGTCAATACATACACACTCAGTGATTGATGCTGAATTAATGATGCAAAATATTAATTTCGTTTTTATCCTCATCATAAAGGAAATAAGGAATTTGAAACTTAGGCCTTGGGCAAGTACCACACTAACGTTTTCAATCTGAGTGAATGGGTGGGTCCTATCTAGTCACTGCCTGGCAATACATCTTGCTAAACCAGAGCCGATGAGCTTGGACCCTCAGTGACCAAGTAGAGAAGGTTTCACAGGGAAATTAATCTCTCCAATCTATCTAAAGCTTTTTAAAATGCTCTTTAATACTTTAAATGTCTAAACATAATTAGTTTGCATTATCTGAAAATCTAATTTGAAAAAGAAATATCCATCTGGTGTAAATAGGGACAAAGTTTAACAGGTACAGTGTTCTGAAAAATGGAAACAGTGTGGCCACCAACACCGTCATCTGCCTCACTGATATGGCTCCTTACTGTGTCACAGCAAGCAGGGTTAGGCACTCCACATGTCTACCCACCCCACAGTTCCTCTCAACAAGCCACCTGGGCAACTGCTTCTAGTTCACCAAAAGTGGCTCTGTGAGATGAAACTCGCTGACCCAGGTGTTGCTTCTAAGCATTGCATCAGCCACGCCTGAGCTGGGAGGTGAAAGACTGAGCAATCACACAAGTTATGGAATTCAATCTTGACTCACATCAACTCACAGTTGTGCAAAGAAAAATGTGAGAAAAAATGTATGACTAGTATTCAGCCTCCAACATAAAATCTGTAACTTACAGTATAATCAATGGGAGATGTTGTTAAGTGACGCGTCAGATACAGAAAGACAAATGTTAAGTAGTCTCTCTGATGCGGTGTTTTTAAAGGCTGTACGATAACATAATAGTGATTACCAGAGGCTGGGAAAGGTTAAGAGAGAGGTAGGTTGGACAGGTTGGAAACAAAACCTCCTTAGAGAAAACTGAAAAGTTCTAATATTCTACGGAACATCTGTGTTTACAGTTCACACTAACATATTTTAGGAAAAGTTAAGAGAGGTGCTGAAGTGTTTTAAATACCAAAGTTATGAGATAAAAATGTTAAATATCCTAATTTAATGAGTACATACTTTATTTATGTATTAAAATATTGAAACATAGTCCACAAATATGTCTAATTATGTGTTAATGAAAACAGTTTTTTGGATGCTTAAGGGGACAGAAATAGTATCTTTATTTCATCATCGCAGACTATATACATATCTTACTACACATTGCTTCATATGTCCACACAATTAAGATATTTTTTGACTGGTGAGATTGAAATGGAGAAGAGACGGTTTTTACAAGGGCCTTTTGCTCACATGACACAACACAAGCCTGGATGAACAGTAAGAGCATTCTTCTCTGGGATCCTGCAAGCTCTGACAGGGGAACCTTGGTCAGGGAGCGTTCTGTGTCAGGGTCAGGCGATGACAATGGTAAGAATGCAGAGCTCAACCTGGAAAAGTTTTCATCGGTTTCAACTCATTTTAAGCACCAAATACCTTTAGATAGCTATAGATAAGCCCCACCACATGGACAGAGCACATAAGGAGGGCTTGGGTCCTGCTTTTTACATGCAGCCATGAATGACTCTAAAGCTAACAGCCAGTGAGAACCAGTAGACCCTTTGCTGAGGATATCTCACAAGGCAGATATTAATTCCACCTATGTGGGCATCTTAGAGTGGCGCTGTGATGAAACACCATGGCCAAAAAGCAAGTTGAGGAAGACAGATTTTATTTGACTTAAACTTCATACCACTGTTCATTATCAAAGGAAGTCAGGACAAGAACTCAAGCAGGGCAGGAACCCAGAGACAGGAGCTGATGTAGAGACCATGGAGAGGTGATACTTACTGATTGTCCTTCATGGCTTTCTTAACCTGCTTTCTTATAGAACCCAGAACACCAGCCCTGTGGTGGCACCACCTACAATGAACCAGACCCTCTCCCAACTATCACTAATTAAGAAAATGCCTTATAGGATGATGACATTTTCTTAATCGATCTTCCCCCTCTCGGATGACTTTAGGTTGTATCAAGTAGATATAAAACTATCAAGCACAGTAGGTCTCACAACAGAGATGTCTGTCATCTGGGACTTGTAAGATGTACATTACTTTAAAGTTTGAGAATAGAATAATATGGAAATCTGAACAGGCTTTGAAGGAGAAGACATCAAAGGCAAAGGCATGTTTAAGATTCCTGAACTAAAGTGCTGGTCTTGATTAAACCCTCGCTAACTCTCCTCGTCTTCCTTATCCTTCTAAGAGCAGCATTTGCTCCTTATCTTTTTGTGTAATAACATTTCAGGATCCAGGCCTTGTTCTTTCCTAAATTCAGGCTCAGGACAGCACAGGACCTCTTGGATATGCCTCAGAAACTCTTCTACTTGATGCTAACACAGATAGTTTAGTAGAGTGAGGTTTTCACTTTCAGCTTTAAGACTCATGGTTCCTTCAGTTTTCATTCTTCCCATTCAAGAAATTTAAAGTGAGAGGTAAGATTAATTTAATAACAATAACAATAACAATCTGTCTCTGGCTGTTGATAGGTAAACTATGTTACTTATGAAATGGAAACCCAGTGTCCTGTATTTTCTGGCTTGGCATGTGGCCTAGGTGGACATGTGACCTCTATAGAGCTTTTTTTGTGGTTTACTATAGCTCCATCATCCAGAGTTCGTCAGGTCTCTTTTGCCCCGTGAATTCATTGTCAGAGGACACAACATTACAGTTACTCAGATGACAGAAGAGATGCAAGCATGTGCCTAGAACTGAAAGAAGAGAAGTCTCATGTGTCAGTCTCCTTTGTCTACCTTCCCTTTTTGTCCTGTCTGAGCCCAAGTAGGTCTTGATCGTACTTGATTTCTCTCTAGAAGCCACCATAGTGATGGAGTTACAAGGACCTTCAGTTCTGTCAGCTATGGACAAAGAAAAACAGATTGGCCGTTCACTGACATAAGTATGGACAAGTTGCCCATCAAGCATCCCTCAGCAGCAGCTTCCCCTGCTCTGAATCCACCATCAACTCACTCATTAAAGAAGCACTTGCTAAAGATGCCTCCTATGCACTAGGTTCTCTTCAGAGTTCTGAAAACATAGTAATAAAATAACCCCAACACTCCTGATCTCATGAGATTTACAGTCTACCAGGAAACGTAGAGAATCAAACAAGAAATTAAAACCATGGGGAACTTGTGAGAGGACTCCATGGCTAAAAGCACTAGCTGCTCTTTTGGAGTATCTGGATTCAATCCCCAGCACCCACATGGCAATTCACAACCATCTGTAGCTACAGTCACAGGAGATCCTGTATCATCATTTGGCCTCCACCGGCACTTCATGAACATACTACACAGATGTAACATGCAGGCAAAACACTCATACATATAAAATAAAAATAAACAAAATAAAAAATATCATTATTGCCATTGTTATCAAAGTTCAGAAATTCTACAAAGGGTCACAAGTAGAACTGATATCTATGGTAATTTAATACCAGAAAGATATTGGGTTTTTTCTTTCTGCATGTGAAGTATGGTTATACCTAGTATAATCTAGGAATTATTATGCATAGTGTTATGAAAACATTTCTAGGATGTTGAATAAGGTAAAAGGATGTGATCACACTCTTTGGTCTTCCTTCTCAGTGTCTAATATGCTAAAAGAAAGGCTGCCTAACTCTCTATGTTCTCAGCTTGACTCACAACTTACTTTTAAGGAGGCACCAGCCTGTAGAGTTACAAAGAATTAGTAGAAGATGGAAACTTTTTGTTTGATGAACTCTTTTTGTTAAGGAGAAACTTTTTGTTTGATGAGCTCTTTTTGTTAAGGAGAAATGCAAATGGCGACTATCTGGGAGAAAGGGACTCTTGCTTTGTCAAGTGGCACCATGTTTCTCCTCAGCATCTTCTCCTGCCATTCTCTAATTGTCCTACATTACCTGTTGTTGAAATCCTTCTTTAACTAGCTTTATTTTGCTGGTGGTTTAGTCTTTAATGAGTTGGTTAATTTTTCTAACCTCTCTATACATACATTTTTGCATGAGAACCATGTTTTCCAATTTTTGAAATGATCCTCTGATAGTGAAAAACATGGCAGGGGAGGAAAGGAAAATCTTGTAAGCAGAAACAATCCAGTCTTTGACCCTAGTTCAAATCACTGTCTGGAGTAATGCATTAAGATGAGCATTGTGAGCCTAGATTATGTGAACACCCACAGGTATTAATTTGGGGAAAGGTGATAATCAATCTGGGATTTTTTTATTTTGAGGTAAGGAGGAAAGCCTTACTACGCACACACACACACACACACACACACACACCTATTTATATACCTACACAAAAACTACCGTGTGTATGCACCCCCCCCCCTTAAAAGTATTGGACTGAGAGGAATGCCAAGCGGTTGTCTAACTGAATGCTTCACACACCCTAAGAATGTGATACTCACTCAGGAATCCTGCTGAATGTCTGTCCTGATTCTGAATATCTGGGTGGGCCTGGAAGTCTTCATTTCTAACAAGCCCCGAGGGAATGCCATATGACAAACTGGGGAACACACTGAGTATCATGGAGCAGTATAATCTGAAGGAAAAACTGAAATAGAGGAAGAGGACTAGCTGCCAATCCTCCAGTAAAAGGAAGCCAGCAGGACAGCTGCAGCAGCCACGGGAGAGAGAACAGAAGCTGTGAAGACACTGGGGTTCAGAATGCCACCCAAGATGTCCGTCCATCCTGCTTGCTTTTGCTTTCTTCCTTATCAGCTAGTGAACTCCTCCATGACTATTAGAGTCTTCCTAAATGATGGCTTCCTATCTGGATAGCTAAATTTGCTTGGATTATCTTTGATTGGATCCATAGCAGGAAATGGAAATGTGAATTAACAACAACAACAAAAAAGGTAGCAAACATTTCTTTTTTTTTTCTTTATACATTTTTATTAGATATTTTCTTAATTTACATTTCAAATGCTATCCTGAAAGTTCCCTCTACCCTCCCCTTGCCCTGCTCCCCTACCCACCCACACCCACTTCTTGGCCCTGGTGTTCCCCTATATTAGGGCATATAAAGTTTACAATACTAAGGGACCTCTCTTCCCAATGATGGCCGACTAGGCCATCTTCGGCTACATATGCAGCTAGAGACACGAGCTCTGGGGGTACTGATTAGTTCATATTGTTCAACCTATAGGGTTGGAGACCCCTTCAGCTCCTTGGGAACTTTCTCTAGCTCCTCCATTGGGAAGACTATGTTCCATCCAATAGCTGACTGTGAGCATCCACTTCTGTGTTTGCCAGGTACTGGTATAGCCTCACAGGAGACAGCTATATCAGGGTCCTTTCAGCAAAATCTTGCTGGCATATGCAGTAGTGTCTGCATTTGGTGGCTGATTTTGGTATGGATCCCTGGCAGTAGCAGACACGAGCTCTGGGGGTTCTGGTTAGTTCATATTGTTGATCCTCTTATAGGGTTGCAGACCCCTTCAGCTCCTGGGGTACTTTCTCTGGCTTCTCCATTGAGGGCCCATTTCTGCCATCCAAATATATATAGATACATATATAAATGCATATATATATATACACATATAAATGCATATATATACTATATATATGCATTATATATATATATATATATATATATATATATATATACTGTATAACTACTTCATATAGATAGATAGATAGATAGATAGATAGATAGATAGAGGGAAAATGGAATTACACAAAGGTAAAGTTATATGTTACAGAGCAGTCATATATAAAACTAACTTGAAAATATAGCTTGAATCAACAAAGAAAATTAAGCAACAGATTAAAATTCGTTTATGGGATGGGAGTATGGCTCTGTGGGTTAAAAGTACTTGCTACACAAGCATTGAGACCTGAATTTAAATCCCTAGCACCTACATGAAAACCAGATGTGGCTGTGCCCAATGACTCTAGTGTTGTAGGTGGAGAAAGGAGGCTGGCTGGGTTTGATGGCCCAGACTCAATGCAGTCCATTCTGGGGAAAGTAAACTCCATAGTGATCGTGTAGGATGCGCAGTGCCTCCTACAGTTTTACGTCTCACACACTGGCATATACACTTGTACATCACAAGTGCACACCACACGTGCGCACAGACACACACACACACACACACACACACACACACTTTTCATGCAATAAGATAATAAATGAGGGATGAGAAACAAGAATGGCATGAGACATTAAGAAAGCATGGATCTTTAGAGAAATGGGGAAAGAGCAATGTTGTCAGAATGGAGATGATATTAAAACAGATTGAGGGACTACTTGGGAGAGGGGAGAAGACCAGCAAGTGATAAGTAGAGGGGATGAGAGAGGACCATGGAGTTATGATTAAACCCAGGCGGATCTCTGTGGTTCAGAGATGTAAGACCAGGCCCCCACTTTCACAAGGCATTGGTTTTTCCTTTGAAGCATCTTTAATCATTACTCCATGGGATTTTTTTCCATTCTCAGAAGGTTGTGCAAAACATCTTAAAATAACACTTTTAGTTGCCCATTATTGCTTTATATTGCTGATTGTCAAAAAAAAATTACCCCTCTGAAACATCAGTTTGCTGACATGAAGGCTAAAATGTTCCTGTTGTCAAATGAAACATACCTTTGGAATGGACAGAATAATAAAAGCCACATTGAAGGGCCGTGTGCTCATGGCCCTATGATTGCTGATGGACTTCCTAAGCTAGCCTAATAAACTGCTTGAAATGCTCACCATTCTCAGCATTATTGACCAAGCCTTTACTATTCCCATGGAGGGTGGTTCATAAAGAGAACAGTCGTCTTAAGGAAGGATGCTAGGCTTGGTAGCACATGCAATCTAGAGCTTGGGAAACTATGACTTCCCAAGGATTGTTGTGTGATTGAAGCCAGCCTGGATGCACAATTCAAGGCCAATCTGGGATACATAGTGTAAACAGAGTGCAAACCTTTTCACAATCACAAGAGAGAGAGAGAGAGAGAGAGAGAGAGAGAGAGAGAGAGAGAATGAAATCAAATAACTACAAGAGCTGCAACTGTAGTTACATATACAAACCTAGTTTGGCAATATAGCATCAGCAGCCGGCATCCTGATCCTGGAGAGAGCCACATGCAGATACAAGTGCTGTAGGAACTTAGAGTCATCACTCAGGGGGGCAGGTTCTGAAGCCACCACAGTCCAGAGACTATTTCTGGTTTTCACACCAGCTGCCCACGTCCTATTATCATATCTTAGACCTAGGAGGACCTCAGATATTCATGATTACAGATGAGTTTCCTATGTGGAAAGAATGTGATTTTTACCCACCCACCCATCAGCATTATATCAACAGAATGCAAAGCATGATGGGAAAGCATGGTGGCTTTCTTCTGCTAAGGTGAAGCTGCACTGATCATCTACTGTGCTTGAGGGAGTTTTCAGGATGCTGAAACCTGAAAACAAACAACACAGAGCCTTCCTGTGTGCAAGAAGCTCACAAAAAAGTGACAAGAGCATCAGCCAAGATGCTCTTGAGGATACAGTGGGCTCCAGAACAGATGTGTACCCTGCCTCATGTCCCAGTCATCTGATGGGAAAGATCAGAGTCACCACTCCCACTACTGTTGTAGATCACAGCATCTGTCCACAGAGGACCCCTTCTGTAGTGGTTTGTATATGCTTGACCAGTGAGTGGGACTACTTGGAGGGGTGGCCTTGTTGGAGTAGGGGTTGCCTTGTTGGAGTAAGTGTGCCACTGTGCATGTGGGCTTTAATACCCTTGTTCTAGCTGCATGGAAGTCAGGATTCTTCAAGCAGCCTTCAGATGAAGATGTAGAACTCTCAGCTCCTCCTGTACCATACCTGCCTGGATGCTGCCATGTTCCTGCCTTGATGATAATGGACTGAACCTTTGCACCTGTAAGCCTGCCCCAATTAAATGTTGTCCTTTATAAGACTTGCCTTGGTCATGGTATCTGTTCATAGCAGTAAAACCCTAAGACACGATCTGGACAACGAGTAGTGGTTCACATCTCTTAATAGATATTCAAATAATATCATTTTAAATTAAGATAAGTGACTTTGGGAAGAACCTGGATTTCCTCTTGTATTCAATATTTTGAAAATTCATAAAACTCCGTGGCAATTCACTAATGGAATGAAAATATACTGAGAGAAAAGAGAAAAAGGGGTTAATGGGAAAGAAGAGAAGCAAGGAAGAAAAGTCAAGATCATTCAGATACACCAGCTAGAAGTACAAGAGAAATCTTTATCTTCCTCATGGGGACATTCAGATGTTCTTGGGTTCAGATGGGTTTCCTTCAAATCTCCCTGCTGTACCTCCCAGTGATCAACAAAATTCAAGATTGTGCAAACAAAGGAGCTCAAGTAGACTGGAGACATTGTGTAACTTCCCCCACAAGACTGAAATGAGACTCACACTAGCCAAGGGACAGGATGGCAGCTGTTGAATCTAAAGTCCAGGGCCTCATAGTTTAAGAGAAAACAACCATTGTATCTTGGTAGAAATCCATGGAATAAAACCTAGTTAGTTGATCAAACCCCAACTGCCCAAGCATTTGGTGCCCCAGGGCCAAGAGACAACCCTAATCAAGAAGTGGGAGGAAATGTATTAATGTCCATTGCCTATAAACAATAACCCCATAGCCTTAGAACCAGCACGCTGTTGGCAGCACGATTCTATAAGGGAAAAACTTAAGGAGGAGCTGGAGCCTCCCTCCCTGCTGACTCAAAGCAGGAAAGTGAAAATGAATAATTCTGTCCAGGCAGGAGGGAATTTTCTGGGGGCTAAGGAAAGTCTATCAGTCGCATCCCCAGCAGATTTGAGAACTGAGGACTGTGACAACAACCGTGAGGTTTTGATAGTGACACGGAAACAATGTTCACAGCTGCATGCTCCAGCCACTAATGTTGAAATTACTTGGTATTCCCAACTGACCAACACAGACAAAAATGAAAGAATATTTCACTCACCCCACCCTCTACTGTGTCTTTGGAGTAGAAGGACAGCTGCAAGGTGGCCTTTCCCTTCTAACTAGATACCACAGTTACTTCTGTGCTCACACCTTCCTTTCTGCCAAGACTCTTGAGCAAACCCCTCTCATCATGTCATTACACCCCTGTATTATACTATGAATCTCTTCAAATCTTAACATATTTTAACACATAGCCACACTTACTGTTCTACCCACTGGAATTATAGAATAATTTCTGGTTGCTATATGGCCAATAGTAGAGTTTTAGAATTTTTTTCAAGAGTTCTCTCTGTGTTCATTTATTTGAAGTAGATAAAACCAAGAACCACACCATAGTATTTAGGTGTGTTTTTCTCTTCTATTTCATTTCTCCTAGAGCAGATATCTTTCTTCCACTGTTACTGGCTTACTATATGCATATGTGTGGAGATCAGAGGACAGCATGTAGGGTTGGGTTCTCTACTTCTACCATGTAGGTCTTGGGCTGGGTTATAGTTTCTCAGACACAGCTGGCCCTAACTTCTGACTCTGAGCATGAATCAGCTTCTTTAGGTATTGCACTGAAATAACCTTCAGGTTATCACCAGGCCTAAAGTAAAACTGTTTACAAATAAGAGAACATAGACAGACATCATTGTGTTGCTGCAAAATCAGAAAATCTAAACCTCAACACCACCACTACCATACACACATGCACACACAACACAGTAGCCAGAGCCAAGTTACTAAACAATTTTTAATCTTCAACTCTAAAATAAGGAAGTCAATTTTACATCTCCCAGCCCTAAATTACTTTATAGCATCTTACTAACCCTTTACACATACAACCTTGTTATGTCTAGACGCCTTAAAAATAAATGTTTCAAAACTCCAAACCAACAAAAGAGACAACCACAAGGACTATTATTAAATGAAGCAACAACCTCACGGAATGTCCACCTCGGCAACTTGATTCTTCTTTTCCTTCTGGGAAATAGACATGTGCACTTCTGTGCAATGACTGTATCATAAGTAGCTGGGCCACTTTAGTCAAAAGTATCTGGAGAAAATATCCACAAGCACGACTGTGGAATTTCTCAATCACTGCTTATATCTCTGCCTTCCTGGGCCTTTCCAATAAATTCCTTTCCTTTATGGCTTAGGACAGCGATGTTTCTGCTCTGGGTTATAAAAAGAACCTGTACCAATATATCACCTGTCCCACCCCATCCCCCATGCTTGAGGATAAGCAATTCATGACAAACAAAACAAAACAAAATAAACAAACAAACAAAAAAACAGACAGAAAATCAATAAGGACAGGAACAGGTGTCACAGACTCTAAATTTCAATGGAAGATTCTTGCTTGAGCATAAGGAGACTTGCCTGTGTGCTTTAGGGTTCTCTTTGTTTGTAAAAACTGAAACAGTGGGGGATGGGGAGCCCAAGCAAGCAAGTGGATACTGACCTGGTATGGAGGAAGCCAGAGGTCAACTGCGAAATAGGTCATAGATTTCCTGGCCTTAGTCTGCCCTATGGTCTCTCCAGGAAGTACAGGTACCCAGCTATGTAAATCATAGCAGATAAACAAGCAAGCAGGTAAACTACCACCTGGTCAAGACCCTTCTTGGCTGCCCTCCTTGGGACCCGTGGCTATGGGCAGCTCATCAGTAGCAAAATCTGCAGCAGCTGTCATTACAGATGTGCGTGTGTTGGCAGGTTCGATAGGTGGGAACGCGAGCAGACCCCTGAGTGTTTCTCTCTGTATCTGCAAGGGTCAGGGTGGGGTGAGACGCACTTCAGAGCTCAAGGGGAGAAGTAAGCGGCAGCATGATTCTCAACACGATGAATCACGTTTGGGGCGCGGGGTTGGGGGGGGAATGATACCAGCAGCTTGACATGTCTTTAAAAGGCCGCTATTTAGTCATGTCCTTTTTCTTCAAAGAGACACGATAATTTACATCTTTTAAAAATCAATTACAAAGTTATAAGTGCTTTTTTTAAGACACCAGAAAAGTTTAATTTCAAACAGCTGGTGACAAGAACAGACTTGAGAGTTCAGCAAAGCTGAGATTTTTTTTTTTTTTGAAATGTAAAAGCTGGGATTTTATTCGGAATCTATAAATGCACCAAATTCTGTGTAGAGTTGAGGATCTATAGCCCCAAAGAACTAACAGGCTGAAAGGGTGCTGTAAATGGAATCCGCAAACATCTGCTCTGGCACATGGGGTAGCTTGTGAATGCTTACAGCCTTGGCATTAAATGGGTGGGGCTCACGGACCAGAAAAGTCATCTACTGGAAATGTCTCAGGATATCATAGAATAGCAGCCCAAACAGCAATCACAGTAGGAGCAAAATAACAAGTGTATCTCCTATCAGATGTCCTGGGATGAAGAACACTAAGCCTGCAAGAGACAGTTGGTAAAGGTGGGAACAGAAAGTGTTAGAGGTTACCAAGCTCAGAGCAGGAGAGGTCTGAGATCAAATACAAGGTCACTTAGAGCCTGGTAGGTTCATAATGAACAGACCTCACAGTCAATCTATAACGGGGAATGTGAAGCCTACATTATGCTGTAAAATACTTCAGGGTAGCCAAGCTAAGAAACGGTAGGTTAAGTTCAAGTTCAACGACCGGCCAAGCTAGTGACACAATGCCCAGGTGTGGTCCACAGCACTAAAAGATAAAGAGCCACAGTGGGTCATGGCTTCCTTCTTCCAGTATCTGAGGCAATGCCAACAGCTCACACTTTGCCAGCTAACATAATGGATCAAAACATTATTGGTGAAAACAGGGTCTTGTTACATTAATCTGTCTAATGAATACTACAAATTCTATCTCACTGATGACATCAAAAGATGTTCAAGAAACATTAACTGCTAAGACAACTTGACAATAGGTCACATGTCAGGAACAAAGAGAAGAGTATAGCGAGGCAGAAACCTGTATGGAGCACCTGAGGTTTAATCCTCCTCTGGAGTATGTAACCATAGTCTGAATTAGGAAGAACACTGACTGCACAGCAGCCTGCCTTCTAATGTCACTCCATCTGCATCAAATGAGCAGTTTCATACAGAGAAGGGTCAGAACACCTAGGGGGAGAGAAAGAAGAAGGTTCATCAAGCTTACAGAGCAGAGCTCTGCACTGCTTGGTGCCTGCCTTGCTAACGAATGTTTGGGTAATAAGGCCTCATGAGTGGCATTCAGAAAATGTTGTATGTATATGCTCTTAAAAGTCTTTCTCTAATTTGAATGGGGAAATGACTTGGATTGTAGTCTGGTGAAAACTGGGTAGTTAATGAACACAAACCTCCAAATTGGGTAATTCTTATAGTTTTGAATATGATACATTAATATTAAAAGAATTCATGCTTTAGAGCTACACGCATTCTAGTCCTTCTACCTACTGTTTGCAGATCTTTTGTGAACCACATCTTATTCATGGGTGGAGTACAATGGGATGCTGCAAACCTTTAGGAAAACATTCTGGATTTTCTTTTCCTTAAATTATCATTTTATGAGTGTGAGAGTATTACCTGAATGTATGTCTGTATACGATGTGTAAGCCTGGTGCACACAGAGGCCAGAAGAGGGTATGTGGGTGTTGGGCACGGAACTTGGGTCTTCTAGAGGAACAGCCAGTACTCTTAACCACTGAGCCATCTCTCCAGCCCAGAACAGCATTTTCCATAACAATTAGTAAGCCCAGAACAGCATTTTCCATAACAATTAGTATCATTTCTTCATTTTTCTCCTCATTACCAATATGCAAAGGTCACCAATGAGCCTAGAGATGCAATCAGTCTGCACATAAGTACATGACCACTGGTACCATAACCCAAAGTATAGCAATCCCAGTCAGGAGGGGTATCTGTTTAGTGGTCTTCTTATACTAGCCCATACAGTGGGACAGTGCTAGCCTGTTACAGCAGAAATGGATGTCGAGTGTATTGTTCTTCCACAGAACAGTGGAATCAGGAGCAACTGTAGCTGACATTGGTTACTGGAATCCAAGGCTAGGAGATATGGTCCTTTGATATAACTAGTGCTAAAATATCTTTTCTGCCTGAGTCTTGGCAAAGTACATTAAAGGTGATTTGGCAAAAACTCAGAATTTTCACCTTCTAAGCATTTTAAAGGAAACTTTGGGTGGACTTGGTGGTGTGTGACCTTAATCCCAGTACTTGGGAGGCAGAAGCAAGTAAATCTCTATGAGTTCAAAGCCAGCCTTATCTACCAGAGCTATAGAGTGATACCCTGTCTCAAAATTAAACAAACAAAAAGGAAACTTTGGGCTGGGGAGAGAATTCAGTTGGTAGAGGATTTTCATGAAGTCCAGTGTTTTATCCCCAGCATTGGTGAAACACACCTCTCATTAGCACTTTGGATGAGGGAGTGACATTATGAAGACTGGGAGTTTTGGGTCATACATAGTAGACTGGAGGCCAGCCTGGGCTACATGAAACTCTGAAGTGAAAAAAAATGGAGTGATGGGGAGAAGAGAATAAGAAAGAGAAAGAGAGGGGCAGGAGGAATGGAAAGATGAGGAAAAGGAGGAAAAGAAGAAACCTGAGTTTTTAAAAAATATAGCATCTGGTTTAATATCCTTTAAATATTCTAGTAGGGCTAGAACTAAGGGGAAAAATGCACACTCTTTTTAAGAAAATCTTAAATCCTTTACATTGCACATCCCCGTTGTGTGCCATTAACCTGGATCCACCTACATACAGAAGCAGGGGCTGTATGATCTTGGTCAAGTCATATGCCTGTGTAAACTATTTCCCCCATACAACAGAACTTTGTGACTTTGTCACATTGTGGAAGGAGTGGTGCCAGTATCTGGTAACCAGAAGTAGTCTCAGTCTCACAATGATTTTAAAATGCTACAGCCTCAATCAGTATGGCTGGTTCCTCTGAGCCCTGATTTCTGATTTCCAACCAAATAAGCTGATCAATGTTATACTTGCTGTTCGGTCCTCCACAGGCAAGACCAGCTAAAATGTCTACATATAAGTCTGGGGACATGAATCCAGTCATATGCTTGATGTACAAACATAGCCCTACCTTCAGATCCCCATTATCCATATAAAATATCAGCCACTATGGCGCTTATCTGAAATACCAGTACTGGGGAGGTGGAGCCAAGAGAGTCCCCTAGTCTAGCCAAATCAGTGGCCAAAGGATCAGGGAGAGACACCATCCCAAAACCAATAAGGTGAAGAGTGACTGAGGAAGACAACTGACCAATTGACATCAACATCTCACTGTCACACATATGTGCACCTACCCATGTGTGTGTGTGTGTGTGTGTGTGTGTGTGTGTGTGTGTGTGTGTGCACGCTTGGAAAGAGAGAGCCAGAAAGGGAGAGAAGGGGAAAAGAGGAAGAAAGGAGGACGAGGGAGGACGAAGAAAAAATGACTCATGTCTCTTTTGCCTACTCAATCTAAATAGACATTTCTTACTGTAGTTCTCTGAATCCCATACCATTTGCTATTTGCCTTAGTCCTGGTACATAGCAAATGATCTTTCATTTGACATAAACAATTTACTTTGCATTCATGAAGTAGTCTATTGCTCATGATAAGTTACTTATATCATTTTTATGACCACATCAGACTTAAATCTAAAGAGCTAGAGATGCCTGGCAGGCAGCATGAGGGAGCATGCACTGGAATACCATGGAAGCAGTAAAGTGAGAGTCAATAGAAATGGGTAAAGCATAAACAATGAGTATCTGACATCAGCAGCTGGTTGGCTGCACAAGGATGGATGACAATGATGGAAGAGATGGGAGAGGCAAAATCAGGATGTATCCTCTTACTGCATATGCAAGATGACAGCCAGAGGCTAGGCAGAGTTCTAGATTGTGTCACTGGGCCATCCTGGTATCATATATATATATATATATATATATATATATATATACACTAAGACAGAGAAACTGGGATAGAGTTAGAGATAGAGATAGAGATAGAGATAGACAGGGAGGGCTAGCAAGAGAATGAATTCTGTTTTGGACAGACTACATTTGCATAACATCCATGTAGAGGTCATTGGGAATCAATGGAGAAAAAGGCAATGATTGGGGAGGGGGAAGGAAATGTTATTTCACAGATGAAGAAAACTATAGTAAAGAGTATGTCATGAGACAGAAATAAAGGACATAGGACTAAATCCTGAGAAGGTTAAATTTCAGAATGAGAGACATAGATATAAAGAAGCAAATTAAATTCCTAAGCCAAAGTGGGAAGAACTTTGAGGAGGACTCAGTCAATATCAATGAATCCAGGGCTATTAAGGGTTCAGGTAATTCATTGCTGAAGTATGTCTCCCAATTCAACAATACAGGGAGGCTTTTGACTGTGAGTAATGTGGATAACACTCAAATATGCAAAGCAGTCTCTGGAGGGCTGTGGGCAAGGGTAACTAATATCTTGTGGGTTGGGATTTGCCCAGTCACTGGGAAAGAGAAAAGCAAGGTAAGATAGAGGATGTCCTTTTTCTCAGATGGTTAGGGCATATTTAAATATCCGTGGATCTTACCTAACTGTAGGTGGGCAAGGTTTATGTGGAAGGCTGGAAGGTGGTAACTGGTTCTTCCTAGTTCCCAAGAAGTAAGCTACAAGGTCTAAGGGTCAAGGGAAAAGTCAGCATGAAACTTGGATAGGAGGAAAGAGTCTGTGCTGATGGAACTAGATAAGTGTCTTTCCACACACCAGAACAGATTTTTGCAATGGTTGTAGGGACACACACACACACACACACACACACACACACACTCCGGAGCAGAGATGCTTTCAGCACACAGGAGTCTCTATCAGCCATTCTCAAATGTTACTAAGCCTTGGGCCCCTTGGAAGCTTTACAAAATCCTGATCCCATTTATCCTCCACACAATTAAACTCCTATCCCTGTGGTAGGATCTAAGTCCTAGGGATTTAAAAGCAAAAACAAGAGATTCTAATTTGCAATTAAACTTCAGCAGTAGTTATCCAAAGATATTGTATGAATTAATTGTGTGTCTGGCATTGGCAGCTCACACTTGTAATCTTAGCCCTCGGGAGGTTGAAGGAGAAAGATTTCATGTTCAAGACCAACCTAGAATGCACAACAAGGCCCTTCGAAGGAGGAGGAGGAGAAAGAGGAGGAGGAGGAGGAGGAGAAGGGGGAGGAGGAGAAGAAGAAGAAGAAGAAGAAGAAGAAGAAGAAGAAGAAGAAGAAGAAGAAGAAGAAGAAGAAGAAGAAGAAGAAGAAGAAGAAATGAATTGATTACATATGGCTGGAATAGGGGAAAGCCTTGGATACTTTAATTGTGTGTTTTTCAATCAAAAACTAATGCATTATAGAAGAAGCAGAATAGGAAATGTCAGAGCTCAGGAAGGCATAATATTAATGAGATTTCTGATTTATACAGGTTTGTATGAATGATCTGGCCAAATGTAAAATGCTTTTCATACATGGGTTAGGAGCAAAAAAAATGTTTTTTTTGAAAATGAGGATTACACACGGAATAGAAGATTTGGATGCTCAAGAAGTTGGCGTCCAACAGGAGGCAGGGCTTAGAGCACTGGAGAAAGGGACCCACTGCAATGCTAACCTGCAGTGTGCTGAGCGCCTAGGGAGGGACAACCCTGATGCACAGGCGGTGTCCCCTGGTTCAAAGCTGTCCTTCCTGACCCCCACACCACCATTCTAACAGCTATAGTCTAATCTTAAAATGCATCCTTGTATAAGCAGAACCCTCATCTGGAAGAAGGAAAGCAGAATGCTTGAAAAGAAGCCTGAAAAAAGAAATCAAAATCCACTAATGGATTTTATTATCTCCAAAGTAGGGATTGGATAATAAGTTCCTATTTGATGGTCTCATCGTGTCCTTGTAACAGACTGTGGGCCACACTTTCCTCAGACAACAGCAACTTTTCACTTACTCTTCAGCTTCCAGGCTGATTAAAAACAAATGCTTCAATACTAGGAAACTCACCAGCAAGGCTCTGTTGGTCTGCTGCAGGTCCTCATTCCCACATGCCATATGTATCTTTTGAGCTCATGCTATCAAGGCATCTCTCAGTGTTCTGTCTGTCTGTCTGTCTGTCTGTCTGTCTGTCTGTCTGTCTGTCTCTTGCATCTGCTGAGAAGGGAAGCTGGTACAAAGGACACAGAGCTATCAAGTGATCTCTAAGGTAAGGGTTCGCCCTGGGACACCCTGGAGAAGTTAAGCCCCTACCAGAGCTTGAGCTCTCACCGTGCAAAGAGCACATCTTTCACTACAAATGAGCAAATGGGGGACTGCAGAATTTGTCTTTCTCCTGCTCCACGTTGGGCCTAAGGAGATGGTTGACGCTGGGCCTGTCCTTGCTTGACTCCCTCACAGCCTCTGGGGACAGTGAGCTAGTTAGTTAGTTCTAGCCAATTCTGAGATTCTGTCCACTTGCTCCCAACTTGCCCCCATTTTCCTTTGTGACTAAACTAAGTTCCGGCCACCCCCTTTTGCTCTTTGGCCTCTTTCTTTGCTGAATCCTGTCCAGATCTCATCTTCTGCCAAATGGGGTGATGTGTTACAGTTGAAGCAGCACTGGCTGGCCTCAGAGTCAACTCTTAAAACCAAACACAATTCTTTTTTTTTCTTTCATTACAAGAAGGATTTCATACAATATATTTAACTATGTTTTCCCTCCCTCAACTCCTCCCAGATCCTCCCTACCTTTATGTCCTCCCTACCTTTATGTCCTCCCTACCTTTATGTCCTCCCTACCTTTATGTCCTCCCTACCTTTATGTCCTCCCTACCTTTATGTCCTCCCTACCTTTATGTCCTCCCTACCTTTATGTCCTCCCTACCTTTATGTCCTCCCTACCTTTATGTCCTCCCTACCTTTATGCTCCCAGATCCTCCCTCAGCTTTATGTTCTCTCTATCCCTTTCTTAAAATCAAGCAAAACTACACACACACATACACACAGACACACACCCATACACACAATGAAAATCAAAACAAACAATAAAATGCCAAAACCACTTTAAAAAAAAACCAAAACAAAACAAAATGAATTAAAAAAAAAAAACCTACGCACGGGCATGGAGTTAGTTTTGGATTGGCCAACCCTGCAGCATGACTTAGATACACAGTGAGAATCCACTGGAGAAAAGTGGCTCTCCCTCTGGCAGTAGTTACCAATTGCAAAGAGCTTCCTGGTTAGGGATGGGACTGGGACTCTCCCTCTAACTGCTGGGACTTTTCTGGCTCATAACTGCAAAGCAAAATTATTGACAGTGTCCACATGTCTGTCCCTGTGTTTCAGTCACCTCGTATTGCAAACCACAGGACAGAGGTGATAGTATCTACCCCAGTGACTCACCAGGTAAAACAGCTCAGGGATGGGGACTTGGATCCCGAACCAGTCCACCTTGAGCATCTCAAGCTTTAAACAGTTTCACAAAATTTGTATAAAACAGAAAGACTGATAAATGTAAGAAAAACAGAGAAAAAACATGGATGGACTCTCACAGGGCAGTACGAGCAGCTAATATAATATATACCTATATCAAATCATCATCTTGTATACTTCAAATATATACAGTTTTTCAGCTATACTTTAATATAACTGAAGAAAATAACTTGAAATTTTTAAATACCTCCAAGTAGATCATACTTATAAGTCAGTTCTGTGTCCCTGAGGATAGTCTCTTTCTTCTCCATGGCGACAGATTAAGAAAGAAACACCAGAAAGGACTAAGAGATTGTATCCCATATTTTAGATAAGGTGGATGTGGCTAAAGTCTCCTAACCTACACTTACATAGTATAAGCCTTACTTTAAAACACTAAAGCTATACCACCAATGAAGCCTTGACAAGGAAGGGACAAAATGGAGGGACTTGTGGATGCATAGTTGCCCCACAATCAGCATTAAAGGAAGACCCCTTGTGTAGTAAAAAAGATGTTTGACCACTTCCCTTTAAAGGAAATTGTCCCCAAGTTTTGCATTTTTGGCAAGCTGTAGTGGAGCAATTTCATCAATACAGTAATAAAAGGATGAACAGATATAATTATACCTTAATAGACCTTTGCACTGCAAGTCACTCAGACCAGAGGGCAAGCGGGAGTGACACAGGAGGGAGAGAAAAGGGCTGGTCATTAACTCTGAATAGCCACCTGGGACAGGCCATCCATTCATGGGCACTGGTGAGGAACAAAGGCTCTGTGGATAAGACTGCCTAGAGGGTCAGAAAATTCCAGTTGTTCTTTCCAGGCACAGAAAACTCCTTCATCCATCGCCAGCTTCCCCGCTGTGAGATGTGATACAGACACAGCTAAGGGCCATCCTTCAGACTTGGCTCCTAAAATCCCTCAGGAGAGGCCCAATGGAAGGCCCATTTCCATTAGCAAATGGAAGAGGCTCAGCAGTGTGGGAAGTGAAGACTCCAACCCAAAGCAAGCACACTGAGGACAAGCTGTTCACAAAGTCACCTTGGGCTGACCTCGTACTACTCACTCTGCATAGAGATCTAACTATATGCCCATCGCCCTTCCTTCTGGTCGCCCCTGCCTCACCATCATAATTTGCAAATCTTAGTTGCGCGCCTAGTTCCCCTCACTTGTTTCAACCATTGTTTACTTGGTGGCAAAAGAGATCTCTGATCATTGAAGGAAAGCAGTGTGTGACTTGTCCTGGGCTCTTTCTGAGGCCAGGACTCTGTGGGACATTTTTGGGGGTGACTTTTTTGTCTTCCTATTTTTGTTATTTCTGTAGGAAAGAGGCTTGTCACCAGTACTAATTTTGAGTGCAGGATATTTTTATTATTTTCCTGTCCTCAAGTAAATTAATGCTCGCTCCAAAATATCATTTATTTATTTATCCTTTCTTGAGGAAAAGAAAACCAGATATCAGTCCTAGCAGATGTTAGATGTAAATTGGTAGCAAGTAATGACCATAACTCAGATGATTAAGAATTTTGTAACAGAAAGCCTCTGCTATGTTTTGATTTTTACATAAAATTATGATAATTACTACATCCACCATCAGACTTTAAACCTCTGATTTTTAAAGTTGGCTTTATTCTTCATCATGGTGTGTTGTACCACTGGCTTCATAATGTAAATATTATTCATTGAATAAATTAAATGTTTTATTATTACTGTAGTTCATATTAATACTGGGGCCTTCAGGTGACTAGAAACTTTTTTAGTTAACATTGACATAAAATGTCTAAGTAGTGCATAATTCTAGAGTTGAATTTTAAGGGATCCATAGTATTTATACTGTCTATTTATCTGAAGTAATAAATAACTAGGGGCTGCTGCCAGGGTCAACCAGATAGGATCCTAGCATAACTGTCCTCTGAGAGTTTCCAACCTACAGCTGACTGAAACATATGCAGAAAGCCACAGTCAAGTAGTAAATGGAGCTCAAGGAGTGTTATGGAAGAGTCTGGGGAAGGATTGAGGAACCCTAAAATAATAAGGATGTCACAGGAATACCAATAGTCAACTAACTTAGACCCTTTGGGACTCCCAGAGACTGAATTACCATCAAAGAACATACACAGGGCTAGGCAGGAGCCCCTGCATATATGTAGCTGATGGGCCTCTTGGTCTTCATGAAGGTGCCCCAACAACTAGAGGTGGGGCTGTCACTGAATGTATTGCCTACCTGTGGATCCTGCTCCCCCAAGTGGGCTCCCTTGTCTGGGGGTTGATACCCAAGGGAGTCTCCCCCTTCTCAGAGGCGAGGGGAGAGAGAATAAGGTGAGGAGCTCTGAGAGGGGAGACTTGGAGGATAGGCAGCAGGTACTGATATTAGAATGTAAATGAATACACACACACACACACACACACACACACAAATAGATTACTATGAGGGCTTGAGGGATGCCTGAGGGTTTAAGAGCCCTTACTACTCTAGCAGAGAATCCGAGTACACGTGACTCACAACCAGCTCCAGGTAATACAACATTCAATTTTAGCTTCCACATGCACATACACACACAGAGACACACACACAGAGACATATATGCACAGACACATATATACATAGACACAGACATGCACATACGTATACATACACACAGACATACAAATGTATACACACACACAGACATGCACATACATATACATACACACAGACATACAAATGTATACACACAGACACACACACAGACACACAGACATGCACACACATGGACATACATACACACACAAATGTAGACACACAGACACACAGACATGCACACACACACACACACACACACACACACACACACACACACACAAATAATAAAAATCGAGATGAGAAAGACTGCTTAGTGGTTAAGAGCACTTGTTGCTTTTCCAAAGGACTCAGGGTTCAATTTACTGTACCTACATTGTAGTTCACAATCATAAACAACTGCAGGGGATCTGATGCCCTCTTTAGGACTCTGTGGGCACCAGGCACACACCTATTACACAGACATACATGCAAACAAAACATGGACACACATAAGATAACAGAAATTATAGTAGAATGAGTCTTTGAAAATGGTGAACAAGTAAAAGTAAATAAAGCCAGGGAGAAGAAAATAGAAGAAGTTGCCTGGACTTCTGTGTGGTCATAAGGAGGAGGCCCATTCTTAGGAAGGGTGTCATCTACAGGAGACACTGCTCTGGTGTGGAAATGATACAAATGGGCAGTAGGTTTTATTGTGATTAGCCACTAAGATGTGTCAGCTCAGGCGCACACAGTGGCTCCCACTTATCATCCTCACACTCGAGAGGCTGAGGGTAGAAGATGACAGTGCATTGAGGCCAGCAGGAGATACACTGGGAGACCCTGTCTCAAGAAAGAGATGAAAGAGAGAAAGAGAGAAAGAGAGAAAGAGAGAAAGAAAGAAAGAAAGAAAGAAAGAAAGAAAGAGAGAGAGAAAGAGAGAGAGAGAAAGAAAGAGAGAGAGAAAGAAAGAAAGAAAGAAAGAAAGAAAGAAAGAAAGAAAGAAAGAAAGAAAGAAAGGAAGGAAGGAAGGGAAGGAAAGAAAAAGGGAAGGAGGGAGGGGGAGAGGGAGGGAGGGAGGGAGGGAGGGAAATAAGGCAGGCAGGCAAAACCAAAGAGAAAAAGCTACATGCTGATTTGTAGGCAAGTGCTATCAATTCCCCAGGAAAATTTCCCTCTATGCCATCCAGCACTCTCATGTTCTACAAACATCACCGGGCTTACTATTAAAGAAGCCCCATCTAGGACTGCAAAAAACTTCCTGAAAAATCCCTTTATCTGTATAACTAATCAAGTCACTTCCTGAAATGTCAGACAAGCACCCCTGGCCACACGGTAACAGATAAGTGAATGTAACCAAAAAGCATTCAGGGTTCCACTGACACCCCTCATTAGTGGCAAACATCATTTCGCTGGACTAGAGATTGAGACAGCAGTTAAACTTTCACAGGAGCAAGCTATGGAGAGCCCACATGACAAGTGCCACCGAAGCTCCTCCCCAGAGCGAAGTCCAACAGTTAGGAATTGGGTTTCAGGTGCCACCCAAACCCAAAAGGAGTTTAAAAACCATTCAAGGCTCTAAGCTAAAGCACAAAACAATTAGACCGAGCTATAGAACCTTAAAATTATTTTCTGCATAGAAAGATCAGATAATTTGCCATGAATAATTCTGTGACAAATGAGTTTTGCTCCACTTACTGAGGAAAGTGTAATACTCAATTATTTATAGATTTCTTGGGAATAAAAGCATTTCTCTCTTACACATGCTTTTTCCTCCACTTTCCACAGAGGTCTGGCTGGCAGTGCTGCTATCATGGAGGTGCTCAACTATGTAGCCAGAAAAATGGAACTTCAAACTAGAATCAGACTTAGAGCATGTGGCTGCACTGGGTCACCTCTGCAAATTAGGCTAAAAGACACAGTGGGACATTCCCTCCCTCCTTTGACACAGTATGATGGGTTAGACAGAGCATTTGACTTCATTGTGCCCAGTGTAGTTAGGAGGTGTGAAAAATCTAAACAAAAGTCTTCGAAAGAACAAGACAGATGAACATTTTCACTTTGACACACTTATATAATTTGCCGGTGACAAAAGTTGGAGATGTTTCCAAGGAAAGTCAAGAAATAAATTGGTTTTCTATTTCTCTGCTTTGAAAGTTTATATTCAATTTCTCCCTTTTGATGAGGCTACAGCAGTGTGCTTGCAGAAAAAAAAATAATAAACAAACCCATCTTGCTCAGTCATAGATTTAAAAATTTTTTTTTTAAGACCAGGTCTCACTTTGTAGCTCTGGCTGCCCTGGAACTCACTGTATCAACCAGGCTGGCCTCGAACTCACAGAAGCCTTACAGCTCATTAATCTGTTTTTGTTTTGTTTATCCTCTTGGGAAACATGGTGATGATCGTATTAGCATATGTAAAGGAGACAATACATGGAGGTTTGCGCAATAAAGCATGTGTTATTCAATGGGTACCTCAATACACATACAAATACATCCATAGTTCGTATGCATATGTGTGTTTGTACACACATATAGAAGCTTTTTGGACTTCTTATTTTAAAATGTGTTTAAAACTATCTTGATTAAAATGTGAACCACTATGCTTTAGGTAATTAACTATGCAGTAAATAACAAACTAAATTAATGAGTTCTTATTACTTAATTAATAAGAAACATATAATTAAGTAAACAATAATACTAACAAATAAAAAGGAACAGCTTGCTATCACCCTGAGGGTAAAGCAGTGGGAGCTTCTGAGCTCACTCTATGGAATACTGCCATCCATGGGTCTGCCTGGAAGGAGGGACCTCAACGGTGCTGCCAGGCATTGCAGGGCATCTGAACACTTAAGTCAAATACCAAATTAGCATCTATAATAAGCTCCAGTGATACGCTAATTACAGTTTAAAGCAGAAAAGGTTAACAATCCTTAACTCACGTGACAGGTTGCTATGAAATAACTGTCAGCCATCTTCAAAAATGACAATTTATAGACTCATTTGTCTGACTTGTTTCATAAGGACCTAGCCTTTTTCTCCCCACTTGAAGTTAGGCCCTAGTTCTTCCTTCCAATCCCATGCTCCCAGAAATAAGACTCAGATTCAAATATATTTACAAATACCTTGAGCATATAGCTAAACTCTTCTATGACTAGATATAACTTAAAATATCTCATCTATTCTAGTCTACATTCTGACATGTGCCTAGTCACCTGTGTCTAGGTACTGTGTGTCTCTCTCACCACATCTTCTCTCAAATCTCCCACCTGGCTCTATCCAAGAATCCTTTCTCTCTAATGGATATCCCACCTCCATTTCTTGCCTAAGCCATGGGCTTTTTAATTTACAGGTAATATGTCTATATGATATACAAGATATTCTCTCTACCCTCCTACCAAACAAGACTGCTCAAAGTTGACAAGGGGACCTGGGATAGCATTTTCAGATTCAACTCTGAAGGTCCCACAGTCTGGAACATCATCAACCAGGGTCAAATATTTGGGGATGGGAGGATGGGAGAGGAGGGAAGGTCAGACTTGAAGCTGAAGCTAGAACTTCATACTCCTACATGAGGATGATTATCTTGTCTAGTCATCTATAACACTAGACTGTCAAACTCACATGTATCCCCTCTGAGTCAATTCTCTTGTAGTAGTGAAAACTCATAGCTCATAGAGTAAGAACTGGGCTCTAGAGATGTACTAGAAAAATAAATGCTAGATTTTCTGCTTCTTATCTTCTTGGTCTTAGATACATTAGATAAGCCTATTAGAAACCAGATTAGTCATCTTGGAGCCCTGAGGGTCAGAAGAAAGAATGGAAACAGGCAACCTCAGGAAATAGGAGGTTGCGGAGACCCTTCAGAAAGCACCAGAGATCTAGGAGGTAAGAAACTCTCAGGACTCAAAGGGAAGGACCTTAGATGAAGTGCCCGACAGTAGAGGGAGGGAACATCAAGTGGAAGACAGGCCATCAAGTGAGGGATGGGGTTGTCATCCCACAGTCACATCCTTGACCCATAATTGTTCCTGTCTGAAAGAATTACAGGGATGGAAATGGACAGGAGCCTGAGGAAAAGAAGGTCCAGCATCAGGACCAAAGTGGGATCCAGCTCATGGGGGAGATCCCAAGACCTGACACTATTACTGAGGCTATGGAGTGCTCACAAAAATGGACCCTTTCATAACTGCCTTCTGAAAGACCTAACAAGCAGCTGAAAGAGTCAGATGCAGATATTCTCACCTAACCAATGGTCAGAAGCTGCTGACCCCTGTTGTTAAATTAGGGAAGGCTGAAAGAAGCTGAGGAGAAGGGTGATCCTGTAGAAGGACCAGCAGTCTCAATTAATCTGGACCCATGAGATCTCTGAAACACTGGACCACCAAAGAGACAGCATATACCAACTGATATGAGGCCCCCAACGCACATACAGTAGAGGACTCCCAGGTCTGTGTTTATTCAGAGATGATGCACCTAACTCTCAAGAGACTGGAGGCTCCAGGGAGTTTAGAGGTCAGGTTGGGTAGGGGGTGGAGGCATCCATGTGGAGACAGGGAGGTGGGTGGAAGTGTGGGATGTGGAACAGTCAGAGGGTGGATGGGAGTGGTGGCAGGGAATGGAATATGGACTGTAAAAAATAAAATAATTTTTACAAAAAGTGGGATGATAATTTCTGTCCATAGGATTCTCTTTATGGGAATGCATTTCTGCAAAAGCAAAAACATTAAAAATGGGACCTGGAAGGTAGCTCAATGGGTAAATGCTTATTGTGAAAACATGGGGACCCAAGTGGTCTCCAACATCCATGCAAAAGCAAGGCACGGCAGCATGCATGTATAATGGCAGCTCTAAGACTATGCAGGGAGATAGCTCCCTGGCACTTGCTGACCAGCCAATCCAACTGATGATTAGCTCCAAGTTTAGGAAGATATCCTGTCTCAAATATAAAACTGAATAGTAACAGAGAAGGATGGCCAACATCAAACTCTGTCTTCCACGCGTGTATACTTTTCTACACATGTACATATATGACATGCATCATACCGTACATACACACAAACCACTTCTAACCTCACTTAATTTTCTTATATAATGCGTAGCAAAGGGTCTAGAAAACCACTACACTGCCTTGTATACACAAATTGGTAGATACACCTTAAGTCTTTTATAAATCAGTACAAAATGTGAAGTTGAAAGTCTGAATAAAAGATGACTTTCTCCTTGCTTGTCGCGTGCCACAAAACCAACTGATGCCAATGGTGGCGTAAGGCAACTAAATTCCTAACACTCCCTCTGACACGCGTAGAAATTCAGAAGGATCATCACGTTGAGTCTAACTTCTTGGTGGTCTTTTCTTTTCTTCAGCGTATGGAGTAAATCCATTTCCAAAGGGTCTACTTTGTAAAAGCTGAGAGATGAGCAGATGTCACACTTGTTTGATCTTTCTAGATGGTGAAGTGGAGGGAAAACGTTAACATCTCAGGCAGTATCTATCTTCTGCACAGCTAGGTGTCTGTATCATTGATTGTGAGCTAAGTACAACACCAGTACAGCTTGATGCAGAAAAAGAAAGAAAGAAAGAAAGAAAGAAAGAAAGAAAGAAAGAAAGAAAGAAAGAAAGAAAGAAAGAAAGAAAGAAAGAAAGAAAGAAAGGGGTGCCCTGAAGTTCAGATAAACGTCTCTGAGCTAACAGCACTGGGGAAATGCAGATAAACATTTAAGATATTCTTAAAGCCAGTGATGAAGGACATCAATCCCATCCTGGAAAAAAGTAATGCACCTGCTATTCTTGGCAGGCTGTGGGGAATGAATGAGGTGGCCGGACGGAGTCAAGACACGCACTAGAACATGCTGTTTCTCTGTCGTGTTTGGAACACTGGCTTCAGCTAGATAAGCCTAAATTGCTTCCTCTGTGGCTCAAGAATTGCCTCTTGTTCATTATACTCATGCCCATGACAGGCTTGTCATAATGCATGCAATGTTCTAGATACTCACAGACTGAGTCAAGATGTAAAAGGGTTATGAGGTCTCTGCCAGGAAGAAGTTTTTACATGAGCACAATGAACCAAAATGTTTGATTCTCCTTCCTATAACTCGTGGACACTGAGACAGAAATTTTTTTTTCATAAGGTAGTATAGTAGGCAAGCTTCTTATAAGGTTCCCAAATGTTTTTACCCTGATTTAGGGGCATCTGCTCTCTTATTCATGGGAACTCTATTCTGGGTGATAATGTGAAGGAAATGTAGTAATCTGAAGTTCCAAAGCAGATAGCCTAGAAGTGTGTGCTTATCAGGGAGGTCATGACCTATTAATGTGCATCGTTTTGTTTTTTTTTCAAAAATTTTATTAGGTATTTTCTTCATTTACATTTCAAATGCTATCCTGAAAGTCCCCTATATCCTCCCCCGCCACACTCCCCTACCCCCCCACTCCCACTTCTTGGCCTTGGTGTTCCCCTGTACTGGAGCATATAAAGTTTGCAAGACCAAGGGGCCTCTCTTCCCAATGCTGGCTGACTAGGCCATCTTCTGCTACATATGCAGCTAGAGACACGAGCTCTGGGGGTACTGGTTAGTTCACATTGTTGTTCCACCTATAGGGTTGCAGACCCCTTCAGCTCCTTGGGTACTTTCTCTAGCTCCTCCATTTGGGGCCCTGTGTTCCTTCCAATAGCAGACTGTAAGCATCCACTTCTGTGTTTGCCAGGCACTGGCATAGCCTCACAAGAGACAGCTATATCAGGGTCCTTTCAGCAAAATCTTGCTGGCATATGCAATAGTGTCTGTGTTTGGTGGCTGATTATGGGATGGTGGTGTATGTCTTTAATCCCAGCACTTGGGTGGCAGAGGCAGGCAGATTTCTGAGTTCGAGGCCAGCCTGGTCTACAGAGTGAGTTCCAGGACAGCCAGGGCTACACAGAGAAACCCTGTCTCAAAAAAAAAAAAAAAAAAAAAAAAAAAAAGAAAAGAAAAGAAAAAATAAAAAGAAAGAAAAAGAAAAAAAAAGTAAGGTGAAAACTCACTGATAAGTGGATATTAGCTCAGAAACTTAGATTACCCAAGATACAATTTGCAAAACACATGAAACTCAAGAAGAACAAAGACCAAAGTGTGGACACTTCGCCTCTTCTTAAAATTGGGAACAAAACACACATGGAAGGAGTTATAGAGACAAAGTTTGAAGCTGAGACAAAAGCATGAACTATCCAGAGACTGCCGCACACAGGGATGCATCCCATAAACAACCACCAAACCCAGACACTAGGCAGATGCCAACAGGAGCCTGCTGACAGGAGCCTCG
>LR752094.1:0-12279 GCA_902729485.2 Mus minutoides | reverse complement strand
GACCAAAGTGTGGACACTTCGCCTCTTCTTAAAATTGGGAACAAAACACACATGGAAGGAGTTATAGAGACAAAGTTTGAAGCTGAGACAAAAGCATGAACTATCCAGAGACTGCCGCACACAGGGATGCATCCCATAAACAACCACCAAACCCAGACACTAGGCAGATGCCAACAGGAGCCTGCTGACAGGAGCCTCGCAAATACAGAAGTGAATGTTAACAGTCATCCATTGGATGGAGCACAAGGTCCCTAATGAAGGAGCCAGAGAAATTACCCAGGGAGCTGAAGGGGTCTGAAGCTCCATAGGAGGAACATCAGTATGAACTAACCAGTACCCCCAGAGCTCGTGTCTCTAGCCGCACATGTAGCAGAAGATGGCCCTCAATGATGGACTGTAATCTGGAAGTATAAGCCAAATAAACCCTTTCCACCCTAACTTGTATTTTGGTCATAGTGTTTTAGCACAGCGACAGAAACCCTAACTCAGACACAAGAAAAGCCAGAATAGAACACAGAGCTGAGTCAATAGACACAGGACAAATCCAGGACAGGGATGGGATTTTTTGTTTGTTTGGTTGGTTTTGGGGGTTTGGTTTTTGGGTTTTGGTTTTTGGTTTTTTGTCAGGCAGGTAGTCACCATCACCTGTGAGTCAGCATAGCAGGGGTGCAGGGATTTGTACTGGTGGGCTCTGGTGTGAGGATGCTTTTAAACTACAATATGAGGTCTGCCCTCATTTTCATTGTGTGACTTTGGAAATGGCCTTCAATTTGAGTATGGCTCACAAGCCACAATGTAGGACTGAGGTTACGACTGACTAAAGGACAAAGATCAGGGCAGATTTGGAGGATATGAGAATATGTAGGGTGTAGAAGAATGATGAAATTACCCAGTGAAAGCTCCCAGGATCCATGGTTCAGCCACATCCCCTGGAGTAACACAAGACGAGTACAATGTAGATTGTCTTTTAGACAAATAGAATGTAGATGGCTATTTCTCAATTTTACATAGAGATTGAAGAACTAATTGGGTGCATACACAAAGGGGAAGATGACAGGAAAACAGTGACCTTACCAAGAAAACCTCTGGTTGCTATGCAACATAAAAACAGTCAGAGAGCAGGGAATCCTAAGAATCTGAAAACCACTTGTTATAGAACTGTTTTTCTTTTCAGATTCTACAAAAGAAGCCCATACTACAACTGTAGATGCTAGTTTAATGCCTCTTATTTGCGATTTAATTCCATTTTACAAATGATTTCTATTGTGCCTGCAATGTGAACAGTTTACAAAGTATACCTCACACATAAATACACACTTAAATCAGTATGGTGCATTCAGTAAGGAGTAGCGGACTGTACTCAAAGGAAAGAACAACAGCAAATAATCACTATGTGCCAGACATCCTTCTGAATATGCAGCATATATGTGTTCACTGACCCCATACGCTAGAACATAGCTACCATTTGTATCTATAGAAATGACATCCTTGAACCATATTCAGATTGAAGACCATGTCCAAAGTCACTCTATGAAAATAGGGGCAGACCTCATATTGAAGTTTAAACGCATTCTTACAACAGAGTCCACTGGATCACATTTCTGATATGCTACCTCACAAGTGATGTTGACTACCTCCCTGACCAAACAAAACAAAACAAAACAAAACAAAACAAAACAAAACAAAACAAAACAAAAAAATAGGCAGTGATCGGCTGTATAGGTTTCCTGTGAAAGGTTCCACATTGTTTAACCCAAACAGGAATTTGACTATCAAAGGCAAATATTTCCCTGATGACTAAGGACTTTGAGCATTTTTTTTTATTAGATAGTTTCTTTATTTGCATTTCAAGTGTTATCCCCTATCTTGGTTTCCTCTCTGAAAACCCCCTATCCACTCCTGCCTCCCCCCTGCTCACCAATCCACCCACTCCCACTTCCTGGCCCTGGCATTCCCCTATACTGGGGCATAGAACCTTCACGGGATCAAGGGCCTCTCCTCCCATTGATGACTGACTAGGCCATCCTCTGCTGAGCATTTCTTTAAGTGCTTCTCAGCCATTCGAGATTTCTCTGTTTAGCTCTGCATCCCATTTTTAAATTGGGTTATTTGCATTCTTGGAGGTTGGCTTCTTGAGTGCTTTATGTATTTTGGATACTATTCCTCTATCAGACATAGAGTTAGTGAAGATATTTTCCCAATGTGTAGGTTGCCGATTTGTCCTATTGACTATGTCCTTTGTCTTACAGAAGCTTTCCAGTTTTATGAGGTCCCACTTATCAATTCTTGATCTTAGAACATGAGCCATTGGAGTTCTGTTTTGGAAATTTACCCCTATGCCAATGAGTTTAAGGCTCCTTCCCACTTTCTCTTCTATTTGATTTTATGCAACTGGTTTTATGTTGAGGTCCTTGATCCACTTGGACTTGAGCTTTGTGCACGATGATAAATATGAAAAAATTATATTCATTTTTCTACATATAGACCACCAATTAGACCAGCACCATTTGTCAAAGATCCAGTGTCCATAAGTATGTGGGTTTATTTCTGGGTCTTCAACTCAATTCCATTGTTCGATCTGTCTGTCTCTGTACCAATACCACTCTGTTTTTAATCACTATTGTTTTGTAGTACAGCTTGAGGTCAGGGATGGAGATTCCAGAAGTTCTTTTATTGTTAAGAGTTGTTTTCACTATCCTGGATTTTTTTTTTGATTTGTTTTGTTTTATCATATGAAATTGAGAATTGCTCTTTCCATGTCTGTTAAGAACTGTGTTGAAATCTTGATGGGGATTACACTGAATCTGTAGATTGCTTTTGGTAGGATGGCCATTTTTGCTATGTTAATCCTACAAGTCCATGAGGTCTGTCTTCCAGCTGAAAGAAGCAAAGAGTCAAAACATTATTTGTTCCCAGAAAATTCAAGTGTCTTGCCTTCTGTTGGACCCGTCACCCCAAAAGCTTCTGCTGAGAATATTGTGCTGTCTCGAGTCTTTCCCCAACTCCCCATCGCATGCCCACTGAGACAAAAATATGGTCAAGGCAATGCACTTCTTTACTAAAACACCTCAGCCTCTTCCTTCCAATTTTATCTAAGCTATTCTATGTCAATGCTTTGTTTTATAATGTCATAAAAAAGGACATTTTTTCTGCATTTTCATAGAGTGAAATCAAGTAACTAGCTGGGAGAGAAAAAGCACAACAAAAAGAAGCTTCCCTGGGCTATTTCGGAACCTAACGTTATTCTCCCGAATGTGTTTTGCCGAAAAGCTGAATATTTCTAAGCAAGCCCTACAATTTTCATTCACTGGCATTCCTTGATAAAAGCATAATGTGACTCAATTTTGAGAAAGAAGACAAACTTCAAGCAAGGAATAAGTGCCCTGGAAGCATGCTTACCATCAAATGCTGCCTTCCCCAGGGCCTTGCAAATGCAGCCCATTCAAAGGGTGGTGTGCTTTTATTCCTTTCTTTAAATCTTCATGTCCACTTTGTAAGAGCTGAGGCAGAGATAGAAGAAAGAGCACACTCTAGGGACCTATTAAATACATTCAAATTCTCTCTTCACCAGCAGAGTCAGGCAAGGTTCTGAGTTCTACGCACCTCTCTCACCTACATCTCACTCTTGCACAAGGGCTAGTGTTGGCATCTTGGCAAAGAGCACAAGTCAAGGCCACAGGACCTTGGATTACAGAGTCTCAGCATAGATCTCGCCTTCACCAATTTACTTGGCCTCTCTGTGTGCCGGTTCTTCTTCTGACCCGTCAGCAGTGCTACCTCAAAGGCTTATTGTGAAAGTACACAAAATAAGGGAAGCACACCTACAGCACTCCTGGGTATGCAGACAAATGCACAAGCTGATAACATTCATAGGTGTAAGGCTGACAGCATTCTGGGCTGTGTCCAAGGCCTCACTGCAGCCTCAGCTTGAGAGATCCTGAATTTCCAAGGTCAACCTGCAGGGATAATCTTCAGCATGTGACCTCAGCTCCTATTCACTGTCTGAATCTGCTAAAGAATTTACCACCCTCAGACTTCTCCTATCAGTGACTGAAATGTCCAAGGCAGCAACATCTAAATCTAGACCCTCTCAAGCTGATCTGCCCAAGCCCTGGTTCAGCAGTCTCTTGGTTCCTATGAAAACACTGTGGAGACACTTAGTCTACTCAGCCAGGGCATGGCCACAGCACTTAACAAGCAACACATGAACAGAGCTCCACCTGCCTCTCACCTTTCAAGGTCATGATTTTCTGCAACAAACCATGCCATTCCATCACTTTGTGTGGCATTTTTGCCCCTGCCTAAGACAGAGTCTTCCTTGGAATTTACCAGAGATAGGGTCAGGAAGAGAGCCTGTCTCTAAAAACAAGATGGATGGCTCCTGTGGAATTAAGGTTGACCTATACACATAGACAAATACACACACACACACACACACACACACACACACACACACACACATGCACACATATGCACACATATGTAAACACAGGCACACATGCACATACATGCACACAGGCACACATACACACACTGGAACACACACACTCATTCGTGCACACACAGGCACATATGCACACACAATCGTTGCATTGTTATAGCTGCAGTTGCCATACATATACAAGGTAACTATATGAGATGATGTGTGGGAAGCCTTTTGGGGTACTGCTTGGCAGCAGTCTGACACTGGCAAGGACAAAGAGAAATGGCTTTGAGACAGGAATCTGACCTTGGGAGCAAGCTCTGGCAGAGATCTGACATCGGGGCATAATAAGGAAGTAAGTTTCAGCAAAAATCTAACTTTAGGTTGTAATAGAGAAGTAAGATAAAGCAGGAATTTTAGTTTTAGGGTGGAACTAAGCTTCAGGCAAGATTTTGGGCTTGGACAAGGAAGTGGGCTCAAGTTTCTATGACAAGCCCTTTTTTACAACTGTCCTGTTGCCTTGTTTGTAGTTCCTTATTGTACTGCTTGCCCAAAATACTTGCATGTAATTAATTTGGTTTAAAAGTGGATTGTAAAATAAAACTTTGCCTTCAGTCTCAGAATGGACTGGGGTCAAGTTACAATGTTGTCTAACTGTCTTTTTTCTTTTTAATCCTCGCTCCTGCGCTGGAGAACCTGTTGACTGACTGAGCGGGCTTGGTCAATGATGGGTATTTTTTTTCAGTTGCTATCATTTTTTCCCTCTTATATTTCTTCTTTTTTTGGTAATTATTTTTATTGGATATTTTATTTATTTACATTTCTAATGTGTGCAGAAAATGGAATTATTTTTTTCATATTTATCACTTTGCACAAAGCTCAAATCCAAGTGGACCAAGGACCTTAACATGAAACCAGATACACTAAATGGAATAGAAGAGAAAGTGGGGGAAGAGCCTCAAACTCATTGGCTTAGGGGGACATTTCCAAAACAGAACTTCAATGGTTCAGGCTTTAGGATCAAGAATTGATAAGTGGGACCTCATGAGACTGAAAAGCTTCTGTAAGACACAGTCAATAAGATAAATCAGCAACCAACAGATTGGGAAAAGATCTTTACCAACCCTACATCTGACAGAGGGCTAATATCCAATATATACAAAGAACTCAAGAAGTTAGACTCCAGAGAATCAAACAACCCTATTAAAAATGGGGTACAGAGCTAAACAAAGAATTCTCAACTGAGGTATACAGAATGGCTGAGAAACATCTGAAAAAATGTTCAACATTCTTAATCATCAGGGAAATGCAAATCAAAACAACTCTGAGATTCCACCTCACACCAGTCAGAATGGCTAAGATCAAAAACTCAGGTGACAGAAGATGCTGGCGAGGATGTGGAGAAAGAGGAACACTCCTCCATTGTTGGTGGGATTACAAGCTGATACAACCACTGTGGAAATCAGTCTGGCAGTTCCTCAGAAATTGGAGATAGTACTACCTGAGAACCAGCTATACCACTCCTGGGCATATACCCAGAAGATGCTCCAACTTATGTTCATAGCAGCCATTTTTATAATAGGCAGAAGCTGGAAGAACCCAGATATCCCTCAACAGAGTAATGGATAAAGAAAATGTGGTACATTTACATAATTTACCCAGCTATTAAAAACAATGAAATTCACAGGCAAATGTATGGAACTAAAAAATATCATCCTGATTGAGGTAACCCTGTCACAAAAGAACACAGATGTTATGCACTCGGTGATAAGTGGATATTAGCCCAAAAGCTCAGAATAACCAAGATACAATTCACAGATGAAGCTCAAGAAGAAGGAAGACGAAAGTGTGGATACTTCAGTGATTCTTAGAAGGGGGAACAAAATACTCACAGGAAGAAATATGGAGGAAAAAATGTGGAGCAGAGACTGAAGGAAAGGCCATCATCCAGAGACTGCCCCACCTGGGGATCCATCCCATATTGAGTTACCAAACCCAGACACTATTGTGGATACCAAGAAGTGCACGCTGACAGGAGCCTGATTTATCTGTCTACTGAGAGGCTCTGCCCCAGCCTGACAAATACAGAGAGGAGAATGCTTGCAGCCAACCATTGAACTAATCATAAAGTCCCCAATGGAGGAGTTAAGGAAAAGATGGAAGGAGTTGAAGGGTATTTTAATTCGCTTCATATTTGGACAGATAGACAGACAGACATAGATGTACATACACGCATTTATGTCCCTTAACATCACATCAACTTTAAATATTCACAATTAAAAAAAAAAAATACTTAAAACTAGTTGGGGAAAGGATCCAGGCAGAATGGCTCCCAAGCTTTTCACCTTGGCCAGAGCGCCGTGGGGGCGTGGCCTCTAGAGCTGACTCCTACCTGCTTTGTTCTTTGTGCCTGCTCTCAAATTCCTCACCTGGCACCACTTCCCTTTCCTCTTGTATGCTCTCCCCCGTTCTGACTCAGATAAATGACAGCAATATGTCAGTGTGTTCTCCCTAACTAGCTCTCGCTAAGCCCTTCCTGTTCTCTGGAACAAAAACACCCCACCGAGGCGGTGTTTTTATGAGACTGCCTAGGCAGAAAGGAACAAGGGGTGACTGGAAATGTTCACCAGTAGCTCATAGGAGAAAGAACCATACAGAATCCTGAGCGTTTTAATCATCCTTCAGTGCATGTTGCTAGTCCCCATTTTTCCTTCTCAGCTTTTATACAAATTAAAAAGGTTAAATTTTTTTTTGCTCGGAGATGTGTTTCAAGTCAAATTACAGCTGAGTAACTGGTAAGACCATTTGCTACAGGGATGTGCCTGCTGTAAGCAAACTCACAAGGTTGCAGCTACCCACCAAGGGCAAGTTAACAAAAGCGTAAAAGCTTTTCCAAGCCAAAGAAATTTACAACTAGAGTTGCCCATGCTGCAACTTTCAGGCAGATCTTTTTGTGCTGAAATTAGCACAGAGTTTACTTAATATCCACAGTGCTGCATAAAGAAGTGTTGAGAAAGCACCGGGGGCAGCTGTAAAAACACAGGGAAGTCGAGGGAGAGGCAGGCACAGCTCCAGGTGCTGGGGCAGCCTTTCCATCTCAGTCTGCTAACTTTTAGAAATAGGACCCTGATGGTCATGCACCTACGGAGGCCCCAGGATACCAGTAAAGCAGGCATTACACCAAAACTAGGGTCACCGCAGGCTGTGCACAGAGGCAGAAAATAATTCTATAACATCTATAATAAGACAGGTTTGATGAGCGTCAAGTTGCAGCTAAGAATCTGTAGCCATAGAAGGATAGGGTCACAGGCTATATGATTGGAAGAGCCTCTGTTGATCAACTGGATAAATGCAGTGCCCTCTGCCCCTGTCCTTCCTTTCTAGATGGCTCAGTCTTAAGTTTCTAAAAAGAACAAGAGAAAGAATATATGGGAGTTGGGGTAGGGAGGTTGAAATGGTAGAACTAAGGCAACATTCAGAAGAGTATCAGGACTTCATGTGGACATGAGGACGTGGTGTGGTGCTGGGTTTCAGAGCCTTTATGAAATGAAGTGGAAACTCCCACAAGAACGCACTGTAGCTGGGGAATCAAATCCCCATGGCCTTGAGCTGCTACAGGACTCAAACTGGGAAAGGAGGGAATCCAGGAACGGTCAGCACTGAATGCAGGGACCCATCACTGTTGCTCAGAGGCTGGGGCAGAAAAGCAATGATGGCAATGGGATATCAGTTTTAAACAGGATTGCAGGATTGCTGACCAAAATCTAGGACAAGTGAGAGTTCTCATTGTCCAAGCAAATACCTTTACCCCTATGGAAAAAGGAAATGAATTCTCTGTTGGACTAGAATTCAAGGTAGCTACATAAAACTACAAATTCCTATTTGTATAAATGCACTATAGCTGCAGAATTTTGTTGTGATTATATGCACGCCTGCACACATCTTATGCATACATACACACATGAATACCTGGCTCTGCCCATTGAGAGAAACGGCCACACCTTTAGCTATGATGACATCTAATATCTGTATCTTTGCCTGTAAATACTACTCTCTATCAGGCAAAATGAGCACAGATCTCAGAAGAAGTGGCCTAAGGCTAGGCAAGTACCAGTGAGCTCTGAACATGTGATGGCTGCAGAAAGCAGGAGCTCAAAGAATGATGGAGATGCAGAAGACTAAAAGCACCAGACTGAAGAGGTTCCTACCAGCCACATTAAAATGAAGGAGCATCACTGCAAGTAATAAACAAGGAAATAATTACATACATTGATCATTGCTGTGGATATGAGCTCCGGAGCACACACTTAAAAAATGAATGAGTAAAACTGTAAGATTGATAAGAAACAGAATGTTTTTATAGTTTCAAATATTTTTTCCTAAACTTTTATGAACTAAAGAGTCAAGGACTGGAACTTTCGGCCAGGAATCCTGGTAGATATCACTTGATCTGGATCGCTTGAAATGAATGAAACAAGAGCTAAAGCATTCGACACCAGACAATGAGAAAACATGGGGTCACTGCCTGATATTTATATCACAGTTATACAAACTGAATCAGAACATGAGCAAGGGCTGGACGTGTCTCTGCAGGTAAAAGGTGCTTGCATTGCAAGACTCATGAGTGGGATGAGGCCCCCTGGAAGCCATGGGAAAAGCCAAATGTGGCGGCATGCATCTGTAATACCAACACCCCCGCTGCTAGGTGCTAGGCAAAGATAGGACAGCTGCCTGCAAGCTCCAAGGCCAGTTAGCCCCCAGTTCACGATGCAGCAGGGAAGTCAATAGAGACCGGGCCTCATAAGTTTATGGACAGCATAAATGGAAGCTAATGAATTCTTAAATTTAAAAACGAAAAAGGGAGAACACAAAGTTGGTACTTAAGGAAAGTGAGACGGATCTGGGAAGAGTTGAGGGGAGAACCTGAGGATGAGCATGATCAAAATACAATGTAGGAAATTCTCAAAGAATTAGTAAAACTGATTTTAAAAGCTAGGCCATAGGTTCTTAAGATGGTAAGAGAAGAACAATGGCTTTTTTTTCCTCTGACCTATAAAACAAAAACATGCACGCATACACATACATATACACAGGCAGACACACACGTATATACACATACACACACATGCATACACACATATACACATAATCACACACTTAAGCATGCACATATACATACATGAGCACACACATACATACATATACACATACATGCACATACACCGTGGAATGCAGGTACCTGTACTTAAATACACACATAAACACACGCACACAAACAAATTAAATTTTAAAAAATAATAAGTGAGCAAACATAAAACAAACCCAAATTAAGAAAGATGCTAGAGACCCACCCTGTACCAATGAATAGCTCCACACCCATGCTCACACAGTGAGTAGCCCCACACCCATGCTCACACACTGAGTAGTCCTACACCCATGCTCACACACTGAGTAGTCCCACACCCATGCTCACACAGTGAATAGTCCCACACCCATGCTCACACAGTGAATAGTCCCACACCCATGCTCACACAGTGAGTAGCCCCACACCCATGCTCACACACTGAGTAGTCCCACACCCATGCTCACACAGAGAGTAGTCCTACACCCATGCTCACACAATGAATAGTCCCACACCCATGCTCACACAGTGAGTAGCCCCACACCCATGCTCACACACTGAGTAGTCCTACACCCATGCTCACACAGAAGGTTCTGGCTAAAGCCCAGTGGTCACAAAACAAACCAAAAGTATATACATGTGGGAATGGGACTTTAGGAAGGTGGGGTTTTGTTGATTGGGAGAGAGACGAGAAAGGATTAGGAATGAGAGTAACTAGAATGCTTTATACATGTGTTTGAAAATGCCAAAGGGCAAAGAGGTAATCTTTAAAGGGTTGCCCTATAATCCTCAGAAGGGTCGAGGAAGTAGGAAGGAAAGACTGAGGAATTGTGGTTGATTTGAGAGACCAGCAGTCTGACAACCGAACGCAAGATATAAATCTAGATTCTTTTTTTTTCTATAAATAACAGTATAAAAGAATTAGTGAACTCTTATGGCCTGAAAGTTAGGTGGTGGTAGCATACCATTGGTAACCTGGTTTTGACAGTTGACCATCGTTTTGATGGGAGGTTTTCCTTGTTTCTATAAAATGCATGCTCAATTTCTGACTTTCATTCCCAGTCCCATGCACAGTTTCCAAGGCTTACAAGATGTTCTGTGGGTTTGCTGAACTGGATTCATCTAGACCTAAAATAAACAACCACTAAGCACCAGGCTTGTGTCGTGACTCACCCTTCCCTCTGTCTCTCCACTCTCAAAATGAAACCAAACATTGAAATGTTGTCATAGCCCCACAACTAGTAGAAAGAAAACAAAAACTGAGTTTTGAAGCTTTGTATTTTCTTTCGTCTTTCTGCTCATTTTTTTCTAAGTATGCCTTAAATTATACTTGCCTGAAAGATCCTTCTTAATGCTTCAGGTTTCACATTTACCCCCAACATCTAAAGAACAATCAGAAAGATCACAAATCCAGCCATTCAGAAGTATGCCACATAAAGCCTTTGTAGGCACGGCTGGGTATCTTGACAGAGATAGGGAAGCCACATGTTAATTATATTTCTCTGTGTTTCTAATGGCCACTAACACCATGCAGGATACACAGTAGAACCCAATTACTATTTGTTTACAGGTCCCAGGAGCTGTAGTCTGAATTAAGAAACTATCTCAACACTGGGGTTTAAAGGCTTTTCGACAGAGGCATGGAACAGCAAGTTCTACAAAAAAGATAAAATAAAATAAAATGAAATAAAATAAAATAAAATGGAATTGATTCCACTAAGCTCATTTGGAAATCAGAAGCCACGCTCTCACCCTTCATAAAGCTGGACCAACATTCCTCTTTTATTCTGGTAAATTTCATTATGAACGTTAGCTTCTCTTGGCTACCAAGACTGTCTTGCTCTCTACTGTTCCCATGAGCTACTCTTCCAGGCAGGTCAGCAACCAAGCACTGTCTCTGATCTCATTCCAGAAATGGAAAATAAACAACTCTACAGAGGAGCTCTGTACTACAACAGCATTCCCATGCTGGCTCTGAGGAGCAGTAAGGGGGAAACTTTCTTCCTACATAAAGGGATCTGAGAGAGGAAAAACCACATGAGGTCCATCCCATACAAATGTGGGGATCTTCACACCTCCTTAAGTACTAAGCATTTATCTCCAGATTCATGGCCACCTTCTCTTGGATCTGGGCAAGCCATGTGCTGACTGTCCTAAGGTCGTACACATATCTTAGGAAGTTTTGAAAACTAGATTAAACCTAGATGGTTCTATCCAAGAGTCATGTAAGGATTACTTAGCTGCCAAGAGAGTACAAGTGTTGTATGAGGTGAGGCTCCCTCTCAAAACCTTGGAGAGGCTCAGAGAGGATTGTTAGAAGGAAACTGGATGCCTGTGATGGACAGGCAGGGCTCAAGATAAATAGCACAGAAAACTGTGTTTCTAAGACCTCTCAGAGAAAACAACTGTGTATAGGTATGCTTTCTCCCCTCTTTTATTTTATATATATATATATATATATATATATATATATATATATATATATATATATATATAGAGAGAGAGAGAGAGAGAGAGAGAGAGAGAGAGAGAGATTGAGACAGGGTTTCTCTGTGTAGCCCTGGCTGTCCTGGAACTCACTCTGTAGACCAGGCTGGCCTCTAACTCAGAAATCCACCTGCCTCTGCCTCCCAAGTGCTGGGATTAAAGGTGTTTGCCACCACTGCCCAGCTCTCCCCTATTTTATAAAGACTGAAGCAAGAAATGCTCCAATGTACCTGACAGTGTCTCCACT